>BGNK01002407.1:3021-78722 GCA_003297005.1 Symbiodinium sp. clade A Y106
GCTGCTCCTGCTGCTCCTGCTCCTGCTCCTGCTGCTCCTGCTCCTGCTGCTCCTGCTCCTGCTCCTGCTGCTGCTGCTGCTCCTGCTCCTCCTCCTCCTGCTCCTGCTGCTGCTCCTGCCACTGCCACTGCCACTGCCACTGCCACTGCCCCTGCTCCTGCTCCTGCTCCTGCTCCTGCTGCTGCTCCTGCTCTTGCTCCTGCTCCTGCTGCTGCTCCTTCCACTGCCACTGCCGCCCAGCAAGTGCCGCAACCGGCAGACATCGGGTTGTCGTCCGCACAACAGACCAAAAGCCGCAGAGCCAAAGGTACAGGTTTCACGCTTGCATTGTGCATGGTTTTGCTGCCCTATGTTGCCACCACGATTTTCGAACATTTTTGTTCGCGGCTGTTAATGAGGGTAATTTCTGGAGAAGAACATGGGTTGACAATCCATGTTGTGCATAAAGAGCAGTAACCTGTGATGCCCGCGTCACGCGGCATTCGTTCGGGACATGCGCAGCGATCTCCTTGTGTGGAGTATGCCGTGGCAGTTTATTTTCTGTTGTCCAGTACACCGCCTTTACTTTTCACTGTTGATTCAAACCGAGAGTTGCTGCTGCCACCTTACATCAGCAGCTCTTGGATTTGATGTTCCTTTCGCTTCGTTCGACACCAGCTGGCCCGCTACGAGTGGGGTACCGAGATCGCGTAGGGATTGGCGGCAGCGGCAGGAATGTGGTAGCCCATTTATGTTTGGGCGTGGGTCTGCGCGGCCAGCCACTTGGGGGGCGGGGCAAGGGCGGCAGGAGGGGCACGTAGCGTTCGCAGGAAGGTGGTTTTTGCATTCAAGCTTGGATTCAGGGCTTGGTGTACACCCTATCGAGTGTCGGTAGAGCTTCCAGGCGCTCGGACGTCTTGGGTTCACGGGTGGCGGATGGTCATGCAGCCAAGCTTTAGAATTTTAACCCTGAGCCCGATTGCATTTTCCATAATACCATGCCATATCGAAATATAGCTATAGACTCTCTCTCTCTCTCTATATATATATATCATACACATATATACATATATGCTCCCAACCCCCCCCCCAGGACCTACTGCGAGGTGCTTCGGTTAGAACATGTAAGGACTTTAGGCAACTATTCTAGATGGTTAAATACAATCATACATGAGCAATGATAACATATATCGTGTATAATTAATAGCTGAAGACACTGTAATGACCACGGGTACGACGGGCAAGCTTCAATGCCTGCACTTCTGTAATAGGATACTGCCTAAATGGTCCGAATATTCATAATTCTGTTCATATAATGACGATAGGCATAACCCAAGACGGGACCAAGACAGAACGATGTCTGCATCCTACGTAATATCGCTAAATGTGCCGGATATTGTTTGTGTTTATCTTTTTTATTTCTAATTCTGTTCATATAGTCAGAGGCAGAACCCAAAGACGGGACCAAAACAGAATGATGTGTGCATCCTACCTGAGATCGCAATGAGGGTTACCTGTGCACACATTTTTATTTTGTGTGAAGCTTTTAAGTTGCTCATGCGCCAATGTTTATAATAGCTAATACCAATACTAATACTAATCCTAATACTAATACTAATACTAATACTTCCTACGAATAAAGATGTTCATATCTATATTGAGCCTAATGTTAATACGAGCATTAAGAAATACTAATACAAATTACTTGTATTAATATGAATATTAATACTCTTGCGAATAGTAATACTCATAGTAACGCTAAAACTAATATTAATACTAGTACGAATATTAACATTAATGGCAACACTGATACGAATGTGAATACTAATGTTCCTACGAATACTAATCATCATATTCATATCAGTAAACATATTAATACGAATACAAATCTACATACTAATGCTAATAGCTAATGGGAATATTAACACTCCTGCGGATACCAATAAGCATATTCTGATTAAATGTTCTCAATATGAATATTAATTATAATAGTTGTGTGGAATACTATTATAAATCCGAATAATCATACCAATACTAATGCTAATACGAACATACATAATAATAAATTAGTATCAGTATTCGTATCCATACCAGCATTAGCGTGTTTTTAGCATTAGCATTCATTAATATTACTTTCAACATGAAGGTCATTTTGCCTACGAACAAAAAATATTCATATTCGTGTTAGAATTCATCTTAATACCCGTATTCAAAGATAATGCGATTATTCATACTAATATTTTTATATTAATCAATATGATTACAAATACCTTCTACGAAATCTGATACTTTCAGTAATGCCGATACTGATGTGAATACTAATGTTCGTACGAATATTAAAAACCTATTCATATTGATAGTAATATTAGTACTAATGCCAATATACACACGAATGCTAATATTAATACTAATATTGATATGAATATAAGTAATAGTGTTCCTCCGGATATTAATGCTCATATTCTTATTAATTATTCTCTGTATTTATATCATTAGTAAAAAAAGTATCTGTACTCATATGAATACTAGTATTACCACTTGATACTCCAGCTAATACGATTATGCATAGTACTAACTTCAATACTGGTACTGATACCAATGTTCATGCCCCTGCGAATACTACTAATCACGTTCAAATCAAATCCAAAAAGCACACTCATCAACCTACCAAAGAATCTGTATTTTCACATGCCAATGTACCAACATACCAATATACTAATATACTCATATACTAAGATTCCAATTTGCCCATCGACCTACAAATAAAGAATATACGAATATGATACTATACACGGGTTAATACTAATACTAAGTATAAAGCAAAGGCTAAGACCAAGACCAATACGAATACTATCTCTAACACTAACACTAGACATTAACGCTACCGTTAGTACACATATTATATAGACTTATATATTAATTAAGACTAATCATGACACTGACAAGGACACTGGCATTGACATGGACACTGACACCAACACTAACACTAACAGTAACATTAATCAACACGAACAACAATTTTAAGATTACTACCCGTGTTGATGCGGCTAATGTTAATACTAACACAAAACAAATACTAATGCTAACACACATGCCTAAGGCAAATATGAAGACTACTGCTCCGAAAGAAGCAATACTAAGATTAAAACTACCAATGTTAGCCCTATTACTAAGACTGAGACTACGAATAAGACTAAGATTAAGGTAAAAACCAAGACAAAGACTAGTAGATACAATTACATGCTGCGCGCTGTATTGGCTCTAAGGCTCAGAGAACCAAAAATCCCAAAATCCAAAACCTTTCTGAGGGGCCCGAAACTTTTGGATTTTTTGATTTTCCTAAGGTTTTTTTGGTTTTCTAAGAGAAATCCAGAAAAAAAAACATGGTGCTTTTTGGAAAAAATTGTGTTTTTTGGTTTTCCAACAGAAATAAAAAAACACAGGGTTTTTCTGGTTTTTCACCAGAGACCGAACAAGACAACAAAAGAAACCCTGTGTTTTTTGGTTTTCCACCTAAAACCCAAAAAAACCATGTGATTTTTTGGATTTCTGTTGAAAAACCAAAAAACCCTAGGAAAACCAAAAAATCCAAAAGTTTCGGGCCCCTCAGAAAGATTTTGGATTTTTGTTCTTTTGGTTTCCCCCGTCGTAACGCTTGATCTCTTGAACTGTTTCTTGCTTGTGAGTACAGGCATATTAAGATTAAGGCGGATATGAGTAGGCACGATGTTGTAAAGAGACATGACTTCAGATCAGCCATGAAAAGTAAGGAGAAGTTATCATCCATGAAAAGTGTGCGTTTTGACGGTATTTACAATGGGAAAGAGGCCGAGGTAGGTCATGGGGGGGGGTGTCCATATATATATATATATCTGTTATATATATATATATATATATATATTCATTCAACTAATGTTATGCATATACTTATACATCATGGATCTATAGTATGTGTTTATGTATGTACGTATGTATGTATGTCGTAGGAGCCAGGGCGCCAAATGTCCGAAAATTGAAGCTGAGGCGCCGGGCGCCAGCCCCACGACAGCTTTTCGGTGCCCTGGCCCATGGTTCCTCGGCTGGTCTGGTGGGTATAGTGAGTTCAGGGGCGCCTACATACCAGGACCTTTCAAACCCTTCAATCAACCTTTGTGGTCCTCAAAGCTGGGTATGTTGTCGGTATTTAGAGTGTAATAGAGAGTTGTTGGGGGAGTCCCCCAGTGGGGTTCGCATTTAGGGATTAACGGCTTTAGGCGGTTTTGCGCCACATGTAGGGTAGACTACCAGCATGGCTGTCGCCCCCTGCAATGGATTTCATGTTTGGACCCTGTAGGCCCATCACCTCAAGCTCTAGCCGAAATCCTAACCAGCCTTGACAACACAAAAGCCGAACCCTCAACCCATAGCAGCACTGGGCCCGACAATAGAGCGTCCCGTCCGATCTAGGCTTTGCAGAATTTCTGGGTCCTTGAGACCACACTCCCGAAGCTTCCACAAACACAAAAAGCTTCAGCCTTGACCACCCAAGCCGGCTAAACCCCTTGACCCCAATTAGGCCTTGAGCGTTAAGCCCTTTAATGCCCGGAAGCAAAGGATCTCACGGCCGGCATGCCCGACATCGCCCTTTTCAGTCGCATGCCGACGACAGGCTCCTCCCAGTGACCTGGCAGAGATTTGATGAATTCCATCTCGGGATCCCCCAAGCAGCCCTGATAAAGGCCTTCCGTCGGTATTTCCGATCGGCATCGTCTTTGCTGGGCTTGGGATTGCTAGTGATGTAGTTACTGGAGCCCTAAGCCTTGAACCCAATGATGGCCCTAAACCTTCAACCCCTAGAACCAAGCCCTACCCTTTCAACTCCCAAGGAGCCACCGTCCGCTGGAGCTGCTATTCCTTGGCTCACGAACGGTGGCATGACTTCGAAGTTCGGTCGAGGGTTGTTAAATAGCAGTTCTGTTCGGCGTTTTCGGTCAGGTTGGTTTATGGGGTTTAGGAGTTTTAACAAGCCTTTGTTGGGTGTTGCGAATTAGGGGAGGGGGTCGTTGGATGTCTGTGGCGCGAAAGGAATCTTCTTGGATCCGATAAGTATTAAAAGATTTTAGTATTTAGGGGTGTTAAGTTTTGAGGCGATAGTATTACCAATAATAACTAACCTTAAACTGGCAACATATGTGTATATGTAACATGAGTGAGTGAGTGAGTGAGAGAGAGTGAGAGAGAGAGAGAGAGACTAACTACGGTACTTCTGCTCGCTACATCGATAGCTAGCTTCAGTTGGCTATGTCCCACAAATTCCAAAACCTCAACATGACTTGGTACTGATGTAATGCTGAAACGGGGGATCAGCGCACTTGCAAGAATCATCGTTTCCACACAGTACTCCTTTAGATGGTCATGACTGCTATGTCATTGTTGCTGCATCTGAACAAGTGTGCTGTTGCCCGAAAATACTTGACATAGGTATGGCGACAAGACGTTGAGGCCCATGTGTCGTATAGTTATTATCCTTTGTATCTCTAAGGGAGCCCTTTTCTCGTAGTCCGGGGAAGTGAAAGCCTCAGCGTACCCCGTCATGGCAGCCAGCGCACACACTGAACTTATTATGACACCGTACTCCTGCAAGGGTGCTAGAAATGCTGTATGCTTGTTTCTTACAGTTGATGCTGTGCGACTGCGCTCCATACCTACGGCTGCACTGCGATCCCCTTGAAAAAGGGAGACTAATCTTATGCATATCCTTCTGCAGACACCTCCATGGCCCATGACCGTTTAAATTGTAAACAGGCCGGACTTGTAAGAGGGGGAAACCTCTCAAAGCCTGAGAATCCTGTCTTCAAATGGGCATGACTTGTAAACATGGGGGAAAATCTCCTTCGATCCTGATGCCTAGTCTGACCTTACTGAATTAATCATAATAACTGTCGTTGAACTACCTTCTTGACCGTTGACAGTGATCGGGGGAACTGAACAGAAGGATCTATGTCGTTGAGAGCATACGAGCATCCTTGTTCGCCATCTCAGATTATATGACTTAAGTCTTTGGATGCAATATGCTCGTATTTCACTCCCCAAAACCCAATTAAGGAATTGGGTGGGCTAATATGCCCGGGGACTTTGACAGGTCCCCAAGCCCAGGAGAGAGAGAGAGAGAGAAAGAGAGGGAGCGAGAGGGAGAGGGAGAGGGAGAGGGAGAGGGAGAGTGAGAGAGAAAGTGAGAGAGAGAGTGAGACAGAGACAGAGACAGGGACAGGGACAGGGACAGGGACAGGGAGAGGGAGAGGCAGAGGGAGAGGGAGAGGGAGAGGGAGAGAGGCGGAGAGAGAGAAAGCAAGCGAGAGAGGGAGAGGGAGAGAGGCGGAGAGAGAGAAAGCAAGCGAGGGAGAGAGGGAGAGGGAGACGGAGAGCCAGAAGGAGAAAGAGGTTCTACACAAACCTGTGGCCCGAAGTCTTTTCGTAGGTGGCTAGTTCCTTTGCTATCTACCATCAGTCCCAATAACGTACCCAGGGTTCTACTATGTTCTACTGAAACCACAGTAAGCTTTCTTTCAATGCTAAGGGTGACACCACCTTGTCGTGGCTAGGTCTTGGACATCATGGCTACTCTGTCAAACCTGGTGGTTCGATCCACATCCTTCGCGCACCTGAACGCAGAGTGCCTCCATTGGAAGTATAGGCCAGGGTTCGGGGTTCGGGGTGTGGGATGTGAAGTTGTTTGCTTTTGCGCAGTCTGGCATGGGGTGATTTCGGGTCTTTGTGTCGTCCTTGTTGAGCTTGCCTGCATTGCTTGTGGCCGTGAGATTCAAGTTTGAGTCTCGGGTGAGCTCTTGGAGAGCATACACATGCAGACACATAAGCTTGTTGATTGGTTTATGGCTTCGGAGTTTGTCATCCACGTGCTACGACAGAAGAAGAGTGTTCAACATGCACCATTAGAGAGGCTGAACACTTTGCAGATCAGGGCTCCTGGCTGAAGTAACCTCATTGAGTATTCTGACATAGCTCTCAGGCTTCAGAAGCATGCAGCCATGAAGAGCAAGCTGAGCCCTGTGAGCATTGATTTGGGCTTAGAATCTAGGCAGTTTTTGAAGTGGAAGGTACCTTAGTTTTGAGGATCCTGTTGCCGATGAGCTCGAGCCCAAAAGCCGTAAGCCTCTCGAATCCTCGACAAAGCCCCCAAAACGGCAATCCCGAAAGCCTAAAATCTTAAGTGCATGCCTCTCAAGAGGTCGACCTGCTGCGGAGAGAAAGGTCATTGCACTTAAAAACAAGTCTTTGAGATTCTGAACAAGGTCCTCAACGAAAACTCAGAACCAATGAATGCCCTGAACCCTACACCCTAAACCCTAATGCCCTGAAGCGGGTTAGCAGGCCAAAACCCGTGCACATTCATCTCCATACCAACGACATCGCCCGGCTTGCGCAAGCACTGTTATGCTCTCTGGCTGCAACCACTATGGGCTATTCGACCCTAAAGATCCCTATTAGGACCCTATTAAGGGTAGATTAAGGTACCCTTAAGGTCGAATAGCCCATAGTGGAAGGTCTCTGAACCAAAGATTTCTCAATGTCAGCTCGGGCAAACGATTCCTTTAGACCAAATGTGCATGGGTTTGTCTTTCGGAGTTTCGGGCTGCAAAGTCGGAACCAAAAGATGTTGGCGCAGCAGAGTCGGGTGTCTTCAAGTTTGGACGTAGGTTGGGAGTTCACTGTTTTGAGGTAGCCGACCTGTGCATAAGCCTACAGGACTTGCGAGACCATTCTGGTTCTACAGTGTTTACATATCTATGCTGAAGTCTGCTTGCCTCAAGACCCTTGTCTAACTATCTCGTTCACTATGTAATACTCCTTCAGTCCCCATACTGATCCATACTGTCCTGCGTCTATACTGTAAACTCCAAATCTAAACGCCCTAAAGCCCGCAACCACAAACCCCACTAAAGAAACTTAAGACCCAGAAAAAGCCAGGTTTCATGATTATGAAGCAGATGGGCGAGCAGGCCAACTTGTCGCTGAAACTGCGGAACTTGGGGGTTGAGCCAGGGTCAGCTAGTTAGGGGTTTAGGGTATACCTGGACCCCAAACGTATGTAGAATAACGGCCTTTTTAGAGGTTTTGGGCCATTATTTTACCTGCTTTTTGGGGGTTTAGGTAGGGTTTAGGGTTTAGGGTCCGTCCTAAATCCAGAAGCCATGTTTGATCGAAGGTTGTTCCCAGCAATCTGTCCTTGGTCCTGGTCTTTGCTAGCGGTCTGATACGATCTGCTATCGCCTAAGCATTGAATCCAACAAGCCTTGACTCTAGACACTTCAGAGTTGCGTTGCAGGCTGTTGATGCAGAGGCAAAGCGGTTTAGGGTTTAAAACCGTCTTGGTTTCTGTTGTATGGGTCAGGGTGCCAGGTGCTAGGCCATATACTAAGCCCGCAACCCCTAAACTCTAAGGCCAGCCCAAGACTTATACAAATCCCTTCGATACACCGCATCTAGAAGCTCCCGAGCACATGTCCCGAATAGTTCAGGTACACAGGATTCCTAGGCTCTTTATCTTGTAAGGGACCTCATAAGCCATAGACCAGAAACCTAAACCCTAAACAGACCCCATGGTTTCGAGGTGGCGCAGAAATCCTTCCCTGAGGTGGCAGATAAGCGATCGCGCTCCTCGCAGGGGTTTTGAGAGGTTCGGAATTCTTGGTTGTTCTGTGGCGCGCGTTTGGGGTACACGTGACCCAGCATACAAAACGAGTGGGTTATGATCCTATGACCCCAGAGTTACACGGTATGACCGTGAAAACTAGCGTAATAAATTCCCAAGTGTAGTGTCAAAGCTTTGGATTCTTGAGTTTGGGGGGAGACCTGACTAATTAGGTTTGGGACTAAAGCAGGACCGCACCTGCTTCGCTTGGTGGACGAGTATTGCCTAGACCCGCAAAAGTAGGTAAAATAATGGCCCAACACCTATAAAAGGCTATTATTCGGCGTACTTTTTGGGTCCAGGTGATTGAAGGGGAATACATACATTCATGTCAGAAAACAGGGGAATACACAAACATGTCAGAAAACAAGCCCTAACTAGCCCCACAATTCCCAGGAAAGCTCGGAACCCAGCTGTATGAGCCGCAGTAGGGCAGGGGATTTCAATATATATATATATATATATATACACACTCACACGTAATACATCTATATATATATATATGGAGAGAGAGAGAGAGAGACAGAGAGAGACAGAGAGAGAGCTAGAGCTAGAAAGAGCATCTGGGGAGTGGAACGCGGTGGAGGGGGGTTTGGGGAGCGCTTGTTTCCGGAATTACGCCGGTGGCGTATTCTGTATGTATAGCTAGATACATTGACAGAAAGGTAGATAGAGTCAGATAGATAGTACTAGTTAGATACATCGATTAATAGATAGACGTTTGCACCGTATACTCCGGACCAAACCCTGCGTTAATGCATAAAGCCCCTAAACCAACATACCCGACTGATGTTCTCTATCTCCACTACAGTATGTTCTTCAGAAACTTAATCAGCGCGAAGGCGCAGACTTGGAGAGTCTTGAGTCCTACAAGGGGAAGCTGGGCTTTAGGGTTTCAGGTTTTAGGTTTAGAAGATATTGTGCTGGAATGATAGTTTGCTCGGGACTTGCAGCTTCGAGGTTTGAGTTCTGGCCGTATAAACAACCCTCGTCCCTTCTGGCCACATGGGAATTTCAAAAACAGAGGAACCACAAGTCAATCCTGAATGCTAACACCGTTATCTTAAGGACGACTAAACCAGGCACTTCTGATATTCAAGAAACCATCATACATCCCATGAAGCCCTTGAAGCCGTGTAAGGCTTTTACGAGACCTTATCAGATTTCTGTACTATGTAATATAGGGGCCTAAATACTTACCTATAATATTTTGGTGGGTTCCTTGCAATTAATGTATAATGGGCCCCAAAAGCCTATCTAATCATTAAAGCCCCTATAGTAAGCCCTTATAACGTCGACCTAAGCTTTGGCGGCCCTAGAGCCCAGGTTTTTTGTGCTCACTGCTGGTCTCAGTTCTCTTCTGCCGTTCATTGACGCTTCAACAACGGGTGGAGGCTCCGAAACATGACGGCCATTTTTTCAGGGGTTCGGGGGACTGGGATTTGAGATATAAGTAAGGGCTTCGTAGGGAGGGCTCTATACGGTTTGGGGCTTAGGGACGTATACGTGTGCGGATCGGGTTTTGTTAACCCAACCTCAGGCGACCAACCGAGACCCTAAACCGCGCATGGAACGAGCGAGGTGGATCGTCTTCTCTGCCTGCTTGTGCTCGCGGCGACGGACATAGGCCCAGGGAATTGGTCTTCCAGGGGCTTATAGGCTTAGGATTGATACACAGGGTTTTGAGTTCAGTACGTACTTAAGGTTTGGAGTTTAAGGAAATACGCAGCCATCTAGCTCCTTCTCTTGACCTACCAATTCCTGCAACAAAGAAACAGGGCCGGGCTTTCAAGTTACTTAAGTTACTTTAATGTCAAGGTTCGGTGGTTGAGACCTGAAGGTTGAGTTTGTGGATTTTTCTTCTTCACAAGGCTTGGTCCAAGTGGGCCTACTCAAGCCTACCCGCAAGCTCATCATATCTCCTGCTACCTAAACACTAAACCCCAATACTCTACGGAGACCCCAATCCTATAGTACCTTAAACCCGTATCGAACCGTCCCCCTACAGGATGAAGCCTTAGCTCTTGAGCGTAGACCCTACCTTAACAAAGGCTTAAGGTAAGCCCTAAGCCCCAGAGTTTAGCGTTTGGAGCCTTCGGAAAAAAACTTGGCCCTCAACCTTTGCAGGTTCTATGAATCGCACCTTTCCTTGGCTGGAGCTGGACGACGATCGGAAATCCACTCTTCCTATCGCCCAGCAGAGCAAGGCTTCTGTACAGAAGGAGCTTCAATAGTTAGGAGTATGTTTCCTTTGGGTTCCGTTTAGTGCCCCTGTTCCACTAGCAGTTAGCTTCGGCCAGGTGTTTGGAGATGAAGGTGTGGGGTTTTCTTCTTCTAGGCTTTTCCTTGCTGGTGGATGTTGAGGTTGTAGGGCTCAGGGTCTGGAGGTTCAGGGGAGGGTTTGAGGCTTTCACTTTGACATGGCGAGGTCGTTGAACGCCCAGGTTTACGTTTCAGGTGAGATTTCGCCTCACAAGGGGCTCCTGGTTTGGGGCTAAAGGTCATAACTGTTGCCTCCAAACGTCGTAGCTTCGTTTTGAGTCGCCGATTTGATGTTGAGGATACTGGAATACAAAACTGGGTAGCTTACCAAGGAAGGACTATGCTGGAGACTCACGTGTTGGCAGAGTTCTGAAGTGTCGTTCTTGCCTGGATACATCGGAAAGCCTCCTTAAGATTGAACTTGAACCTTTAACACATCAACCGTTCTCTCAACAGGCACCCTACCCTCCCAAACCCTAAACTCAACACCACCACCCGAAGGCCCTGAAAGCGCCCAACACATCCACCCGAAAAGCCCAAAAGCCGTGAGCCCTGGCAGTCCACTCAAGCATCGCACAACGAACCCAGCGCTTCCCAAGAAGGCAGCGGGGAAGAGTCTCGTTCAGGGTCCTAAGGAACCTGCCTTTCTAGGGCTCCTCATGAAGAGTTGCTGAAATGTCCTCAAAATGTAGGTTATTTAGAGGGTCCAGGTTGGGCCCTGTCGGCTTCAGGTCTTCAGGATTCAGAGCTTTCGGTGTTGTTGGCTGCTTCGGGCTTTAAAACAGGAATCTAGTGTTCAGAATGGCTTCGCTTGTGAGATTCGGTCGCGTCTCCATGCTGATAGGACACCGCTGTAGAGAGAAGTGCCTGCAAAGGTCTAGTTTTCGGAGTTACCCGCACATCTTAAACTGCTAGTGTGTATCATTTCTTGGTATTTCAGGGTTTCTTGCTGCGTTTTACGGTTTCAGGTTGTGGGTCCAGGGTTCCTGTTGTAGTAATGCGCTAGGATAACGGGTGGATAGGGGACACCTTAGACGCAACGCCCCAAACCCGCAACCCTAAACTAATCTCTCTAAGCCGTGAGCCTTCAAAAAGGCAAGTCGAAGCCTTATATTTTAAAGCCCTAAACCTGTTGAGGCATCTGGGCAGAGTTTCGGCTATGGGGGTCCGTCAACTGTACACGTCAATACCATCCGTTTTGTTTCAAGTTTTGTGTGGGCCTAGGGTTCAAGCCAGGCTTCTCAACCCAACTTCCGTTGAAACTCCTAGCGCTTAGTCCCCAAACCCCAGCAGAACGTCCCTGAACTCCAATAGCTGTGCAGAGAGTAAGTATAGCTTAACAAGTTTGGAATAAATACGTTTCTCGGGGGGTTCTCAATATAGGTACCCTTACATATAAGCCAAGCCCCTATTCTAATTATTGCGGACCCTATGCCTTTATTTATATACCAAAAACTTCTTAACAACCGAAGGAATAGCGCTTGAGGGCTTCTAGGTATAAGGGATCAGGGATTAGGGTTTAGTCTTTAGTGGTTTAGGGTTTATTGGAGTTTAGGGTTTAGGGGTTTAGGGTTTGGGGACTTAGGGCGCCGTTGACCTGACGGAAATGCGTAGCAAGCTCTGGTTCCCACTCCTTTGCCTTCGCAGTGTCATCCGGCTTGGACCCCGAATTTGTGAAAGAGACATCACCGATGGCTGGTCTTAGGCTTTCGATCTTGTCGGTTTTAGGGCGCGCATGTCGAGAGGCTTCCGCGACTTTCATGCTGAAAGTCTGATGAACAATCTGGAGGCCGAGGGTGGTGACCGAGTGTCAACCCCGCAGTCAGACAAGCCTTGCATGATAATATCGGGGCGGGGGTCGAAAAAGCCTTTGGGGCTGCTGATAAGAATTGTAGGCATATAATACACCCCCCCAAGCCCAATTCAAAGTATATATATATACATACACACACACATATATATATATATACATATGTGTATATATAATATTATATGTACATACATATTATATATATATATATATAATATTCAGGATTCATGCTACACGGTACGCCGCGCACCTTCCTGACGCAAGGGAGGCCATTGCAGAGCTAAGCTTTTTACTTTCACATATGCTAAGTTTTTATTTTAAGTTAAAGAAATTATTTCCATTATTTCTATTATTTTAATAATTAAAATCCCAAGGCTTCTTATTTTAAGTTAAAGAAACCTCAGTACGGTACTTCCCTATTGTTATGATTAGGACTTACCCATATACTTGTCATACAGAGAGGTTGCGGGTCGAGGGCTTCAGGTTCTCGGAGGTGGAAACCCTAAACCAAGCTAATTTCACCTCAAAGGCCGTTTGCCTGGGACTCCTTGAAGACGATTTCGGGGAGAGATTTTTGTGGCCTTTGGGGTTTGCGGTTTTGAGGTTTTAGAGCTTTCCGCATTTTTCGGTGTGGCGGTCTGGAGATCGAGGGAGGGTTGGATGGCGGGTTCAATGTGCAGGGTCTGGTTGCCAATGCTGAAGCCATCTGAAGCCCACAGAGATAGTGATAATACGGGGTGCTGGCCCTAAGTCGTTGCGCGCCGCCAAAAGTCGTAGCAATCCCGCGTCACCTTGCGGAAACGTATTACCAACCCATATAATCCACCACTGTGATAACATCTTGCATCCTTGTTNTTTGTGCAGCGTCACCATGGGGTTTCGTATTTTTGTGCTAGCCGATCGTTCCATTGGGAATCGAGCGTCTACATGGGGAATGGCTGGTTTTGATGTGTTGTACTGATCTGTGTCTCGAGCGGTTGACTCACTGACGTGTTTCTCGAGCTAGTGCTGGCAAAACCCAGCGTCTACATGGGGAATGGCTGGTTTTGATGTGCTGCGAGGCCACTGATGTGTCTCTTCTGCGGGTGCTTGCGNTGCGACATCGAGCGTCTACATGGGGAGTCGTAATCCACTATTGTGATAAGCATCTTGCATGCTCGTTTGTGCAGCGTCACCTTGCGGAAACGTGATGGCAACCCGTGTAATCCACTACTCTACGCGACTCCAATGATATGTGTGTGCGTGTGTGTCTGTGTCTGTGTCCGTGTCTGCGTGTGTGTATATATATATATATATATGTAGTGCGCGCCGGTGAAATCGAGCGTCTACATGGTGAATGTCTGGCTTGGGCGTGCTATGACTTATGATATAGTGTCTGCCGCGCTTGTTTCTGAAATCGAGCGTCTACATGCAGGGGAATGCCCGGATGCCTTTTCGCGTTCTACACGACTCCAATGATGTCTGCGTCTCGAGCGCTTGCGAAATTGAGAGTCTACATAGGGAGTGGCTGGTTTGGACCTGCTACCAGTATGNCTCGAGCGCTTGCGAAATTGAGAGTCTACATAGGGAGTGGCTGGTTTGGACCTGCTACCAGTATGACTGCTATGATGCAGTGTCTGTCGCGCTTGCTTGTGAAATCGAGCGTCTACATGCGGGAATGGTGTGAATGTGCTTTCATGTGATGCCGTGATGCCACTGATGATTGTCTCTCGCGGGCGCTTCTGAAATGGAGCGTCTACATGGGGAATGGCTGGGGACCTGCACGACACTACCCACTGATGTGTGTCTTGTGCACGCGCTTGTGAATCAAGTGTCTACATGGGGATTGGCGGGTTTTCATGTGTTCTGATGCCACTGATGTGACTGATGTATGGCTAGCGGGCATGCTTGCGACATCGAGCGTCTACATGGGGAATGGCAGGAGGCCATGTGTGTTTGGGACATGGATCTCAGGTGTAGTCTGTCCATATTCCCAGCGCAGTCGCATCATTTCCATCNGGGGAATGGCAGGAGGCCATGTGTGTTTGGGACATGGATCTCAGGTGTAGTCTGTCCATATTCCCAGCGCAGTCGCATCATTTCCATCGATTCGCAGAGTTTTCCCTCTGCTGCGACGCTATGTCAAATCGCGCGTCACATTGGGGATTGGCCACTTGTGCTGTGACTTTTGGGCATGTGCTGCGACTTTCGCCGGTTCGAGCGTCACCTTGCGGTAAAGCAGCATTGCAACGACTGTCGACGGCCTGCCGCGACTTAGGGCGACTACCCAGTAGCAAGAATAACAATAACAGCAATAACAACATCCGTAAATACCAGAGTTAAACTATCACAACACATGATAACGATAACAACAGTAGGAATATCTTATGCTTAATAGTATCAGCAATACTCATGCTTCAAGTTTCTGAGAATTGCAAGCCCTGAGCCGGAGCTCCGGAGACACGATCATGTTAGGGTTTAGGGTCTTGGGTTTAAGGTCTGGACTTTGGGGGTTTAGGATTTCAGGGTTGGTTGCAGCTCCATTGGGTGGCTTCACTTCGTCTCTGGCAGCGAAAAAAGCGACCGCCAGGACGCGTGGAGGCAGAGAAAGCATGCCGAAGGCAAGGGCAAGACGGCAGGCTCTAGGATGTGCTAGAGGGGTCGGAAAAATTAGCGATATAGTCCCTTAGGGTTGCTCGTTTTATTCGTATTATCGTATACCCACTACACTCTTCCAAAGCTCAAGGCCCCTATACTACAACTTCGTACAAGGTTTCGGGACAGTTTAGGGTGTCGGGTTGAAACGAGGTCCCTCACTTGGTTTTGTGGTTTATATGAGGTTTTCGAGTGCTGTGGGGTTTTGAGACATACGATTAGGGGTTTGGGATTTATAGATGAGGTTAATATGACCTAAACCTTGTTCGGCTCTGAACATACGCAGACACAGACGTACCCCAGACGACAAAGCTTAATCAGCTCGGCATCCTATATCCTGAACTGTCAGCACCGGTTTGGCAGAGCAGAAACCCTGAGCCGCTGTTGAGAGCATCCGGGCCGAGCATCGCAGCCAGTGGCTTTTGGGTTTATGCCTGAAGTCCTTGAAATGCCCTGTATTTAAAAATCGCCCCTAAACCTTGGGCTTAGAGTCTGGGAGTAGGGAGGAAACGTCTGTGTGGTTTCTGGTTATACATACTTGGAGGTTCATGGGTAGTTATAGTTGGGGTTATAAGTCCCCTATTGTGGGTTATAAGTATAGTTACCCTACTTATAACCCACTTAAAACTACCCTAAACCCTAATCCCTAATTCCTATAGCCTATAAAGATTATTTTAAAGGAACCCTACTTATAACTACCCCTGAACCTCCAACTAGGGTATCCTTAACATGTCCTGCACGTCTTGCCAGATGCTGACTGCCAGCTGGCGGTTGTCGAAATCAGGTGTTTCTTCCTTGAAGGCTGTAATGTACCCATAGGTTCCAGACTAGTTCCTTGTAAATTTTTGGGGTTCATATTCAGAATCCCCTAAGGTAATATGGGTAACGTAGAGCCAAGATGAAGGACGCTATTTGGCCCTAAGGGCTTGGACGTTGGGATCCCTACCCATATCCTTATAGCGAGATCGGGGCTTACTTCATCATGTTTCTACACATTGCATTAAACGCCAGATGGCAATAGCTCGAGAGCGCCCCTCCGTGCCCAGAAGATCGTAACACAACGTATGCCATGTTCGTCCAGTTCTTATTTACGCCCCTACATTAGACCCTTTTTCAACCCTCGAAGATCATAAACAACAATCCGTTTACACTCTGGGCCTTTTTAAACCCTTGTGGGTTCCTTGAAGGGTTCCCTTAAAGGAACCCTAAACCCTAACCTTGAAAGAAACCCTTGAGTGGCTCCCTTAATGGACATCTGATGGTCTCCATTACCAGTGTTTCAAGAGACTCAGTCAGGCCCTTAGGGTTTAGGGTCTAGGGGTTTAGGGTTTAGGGTTTAGGAGGGGTAGGGTTTGAAGGGTTTAGGGTGCTGGTTTTATGGGGCTTAGGGGGTTTCAACTGGAAGCCGCGTTGTCCATGTGAGTGAGACATTTGGGGTGTACCTGAAAGTATAGTCCTGCCGAGGCTGAATTGTAGGTGATTGCTATTTACATTCGTGCTGTTCAGATCTCTGGAACAGATACCCCATTTCTTTGATGGGGCCCCGGCAAAAGACGATGTGGATCGGTATGACCCTAAACCCTTGCAAGTTCTAAGAACTTGTGTGATTCAACTCTGCACAGCTTTTCATCACATCCGCTAGTTTGGGCTGCAAAAGAGTGTGCGAGCTTCTGTTAGCTTCCGATTAGAAGTGACGCAATTGCCTTACTGTTTTGGGAGCGACACAGAGACTACTCTTAGCCAACAACGTGAGCATTCCAGCTACCTCCGGCCGTGGACTTGCACGGTAGCGGAGCCTTCCAGAAGGGAGGCTCGGGAGCTCGAGCGCCGAGCTTGGTGATCCAGGGCAAGACGAAGAACTGTGCGCCGCCGAGGAGCCGCGCACAGACAGCATGTCCAATGCTGGAGGTACGATCACGAAGACAAAAGAAGGAGTCCCTCAGTGGTCGGGCGAGGCGAGTACATTCACTGAGTATGAGGAGCAGTGCTTGTTGTATGAGCAGAGTGTTGAGTACTACAAGCGCTACATGGTTGCACCTCGACTGATCAGTGAACTACAAGGCCCGGCCCGGAGGTTGGTGGTCGGAAGGAAACCAGATTGGGTGAGCTTCCCAGGGGGAGTCCAGGTGCTCCTCAATGCCTTGAGGGCCAGCCTGGGAAAGCCACAGGTGTCTGAAATGGCCGACTACTTGACAAAGTACTTCAGGCAGACGCGGAGGAAGGCACAGGAGTCGATGGCGGATTATATCACCCGGAAGTGTGAAGTATACCTACGAGCACAACAAGCTCTTCGGCGAGTTCTACCTCAACACCAGAGGCAAGGCCCCAAGACCGGTGGATCGGGAGGCCCGGGCTGGAGCTACAACACCTGGAGCCGAAGGACCAGCCTTGAATCGGCAGAGGTGAGCTCTCAGGCAGCGGCGCCCGTTGCCGAGAACCCGAGTGACAACGCCACGGACGCAGATGACGAGGACACGCAGGATGGAAGCCAAAGCCAGTGGAGGGACTGGCAGTGGAGTTCTTGGGCGTCGTGGAGTGGTGGCTCGTGGAGCTACCCAGACAGCTGGAGACCCAGCTGGTGGGAGACGGGAGGCTATTACACCGGCTACACCAAGGCCGAGGAGGAGCCCGTCCTGGAGATCCTGCCGGACTTTGTTCAAGGCTGGTACTTGTTGTTTGACGCCTCATTGAACACGACCGAGCGGAACCTCATCCACACGGCAGTGCAAGGCGACTACTCGTTGCAGAGGATTGCACAAGAGCTCCGGTCGCAGTGGGATGACAACAACATCCGCCAGCGGGACAACCGGAGCCAGGCGAGCTACATGGGGGAGATGGACGAGGAACTCAACGAGGAGGACTTCGAGGTCCAGGAGGGATTCAATGCCGAGCACTTGAGCGAAGAAGGACAAGCTCTGGTGGCGGAGGCGGAAGAGGAAGCGCAAGAAGCTCTTGCAGCGCTTCACCAGGCCAAGCGGACCCTCAGAGAGGCCAGAGAGAAGCAGCACCAGG
Organism: Symbiodinium sp. clade A Y106; assembly: GCA_003297005.1. Lineage (NCBI taxonomy): Eukaryota > Dinophyceae > Suessiales > Symbiodiniaceae > Symbiodinium > Symbiodinium sp. clade A. The sequence goes on from BGNK01002407.1 coordinate 21,408, forward strand.
TTCGGATGTCCCGCCAATACTTCAGGCCAGGGTCAGGGCGGATTTCCCAGGGTACTACAGCCTCCTCCTCGGGAAGAACATCCTCAGGGAGCCAAGGAAAGCCAAGAGATGACTCGAAGATGATCTGCTTGAAGTGTAACAAGATGGGACACCGGGCGGCAAACTGCCCCCAGCGGGAGCAGCAGGCCCAGCACACAGATGAGACGGCAGAGAACGCACCCTTCGTCTGTTATGGTGAGATGGCCCTGTCTGCACAGGACGTGGAGACGAAGGACCAGCCGTTGATGACAACGCAGGAGGCCATGTCCAAAGGATGGTGCGTTGTGGATGGTGGGGCCACAAGGACTTTGGGCAGCATGGTGGCGGTCCAGAACGTTCTGGACCGTAACGCTGAGGAGACGGGCCACACAAAGCTCCTCAAGGTGGACACCGAGCGGAAGCCCATCTTCTCCTTCGGGAACAGCTCGGAGAACCAGTGCATGAGCACCATTGAGCTGGGCGTTCAGGCGGGGGCCAAGGAGGGCAAGTTGACGGTCCACACCTTGGACGCCGGCAGTGGGCCCATTCTTCTGAGCGTGTCATCCTTGAGGGCTCTAGGAGCGATCGTAGACTTCTCATCTGATTTGATGGTCTTTACGAATCTAGACCCTCGGCGCATCGTACAGGCACGCCGCTCGCAGAGTGGTCACCAGCTGCTTCCATTGTGCGGCGACATGTTTGAACATTCCTTTCAAGCCACCCGTCCGATTCTGAGTCTGAAAGACTACCTCCCCTAGGGACAACTCCTTCCGCTGTCCGAGCCTGAAAGACCGCGGAAGGGCACAATTGTAGAGTCAGGCAGGGTAGCGACTGGAAATCAGTCAGGGGATGATTTCTCTTCCAAATACATGAGAGCGAGTAGGAGTAGCGATGATGGGGAACTATTTCGTTCATCCTTGAAGTCGGGAAGTCACACGAGAGAGCCAGTGGAGAACCACTGCAACGGCATGAGCCAGAACCTCGCGAACTCCAGCAGCCTCTGTGGTTCAAGCCACACAGCATCGGTTACCTCAGGGCCCTTGTGGAAAGAACATGAGCCTCGATCGCAAGACCAAGGCCTCGCTACAGGAACTTCTTCGAGTCGATCGAGTTCACGGAGAAGAACCTCCCAGGGGCTGGACAAAGATCGAGCTACGCCAACGACTCCTGGAGATCGAACCATCTCTTGGAGAGAAGAGTCCAGCGGGCACCCACAAGACCGAGCTTCAAGAGTGGGTGAGCAGAATCAACAAGGCCCGCACCAAGAAGGCAGCGCTGATCGAGCTGTGCACCAAGGACTTGGAGCTGACGCTAACGGGGAACGAGACAATTCCCACTCTGGAACGGCTGGCGCTGCAGAGAGCGCACTTGGTGTCGAGACCCATGGCCGAGGATGTGGTGGGATTCGGACGCCATGCTGCTCTGGAGTACCAAGACATCAACCGGTACCAGCAGTCCTACAGGGAGTGGGTGCTGCGCACAGCAGCAGAAGAGTCGGGATGCGACTACCGCTTGAGACGATTGGCCCAGTGGCTGAAGGAAAATCCCGTGGAGAAGACCGAGAAGGAGGCGGAAGTCAAGCCCCGGGCCATGGCCAAGAAGAAGGAGAGGCCCGAGCCCAGCGCCGCGTCAGGTTCAAGCTCGACTACCCCACAGGTGATGGACCGCGACATGCTCCAGATCTTGCAGAACCTCACGAGCACGATGCAGGATTTGAAGTCCGAGGTGGCCGAGCTGAAGGGCGAGAGACCTCGGAAGAAGGACCCAGCAAGGGCGTCCTCAGAGGCCACATCCGAGGGGTACATGAAGTTGGACCCGAAGTGAGCGATGGGAACAGTGTTCCTATGGCACCGGAAGGCTATAAAGCTCAAGGCAACCAATTGAGTGCTGGGAGAGCTAGCCAACTGGAGCAGCAGTCGTGGGAGATTGTGCCGGGTTTGTTTCAGGATTTGGTTGGTCGTGGTAGGCTTGCCTTTCTTGAGATTGGTTGTGAACCACAGAGTTATCTCACGACTGCTGTACAGGAGGTGCTAGGCTGTGAGGGATCGGCCAAGCGGCTATCCTATTGGAATGGAGCTGATTTGGGCTCTACTGACGGAGTGAAACTGATTCTGCAGCAGATCAGTGTGCTGCGGCCTGGAGTAGTTTGGCTATCTCCATCGGACACCCCGTTTTCTCCAATGCAATACACGAACAATCGCACGGATGCGCAAAAAGCTGAGCTACAACTGAAGAGACAACAAGCACGTAGAGTCTTTGAGGGTGCCGCTATTGTGTACCGGTACTGTGTGCAACAAGGTATACATTGTGTGTGGTCCATGTCGGAGAAGTCAGATGCATGGCGTTTGCCTCTCTTGCAATCCTTGCAGAAGCGGTATCCCGCCTTTCAAGCCGTGACACATGGATGCCAGGTAGGTCTTAGGAGTAGCGATGACAAACGGTTGGTGAAGAAGGGTTGGAAACTCCTTACCACACATGCTAGGCTGGCTCAAATCATGAACCACAAGTGTGCCTGTGCAAAGGACTACGTGCATGGTAGGTGTGAAGGCGAAGTCTCGAGTAGGAGTAGAATGTACACGGAGCAGTTTGCCAAAAGAGCTGCGGAAGCAGTTACTATGGAACTCAACCACATAGGAGTGTGCCAAGAATGTCAGGGACAGTCCCAATTACCAGAAGCTTTTGGCGAAGGGGGCATGTGCCAATGTAGTGAACTGGACCAGGGATCGGGGAACCGGTGTGGCTGGTGTCTTCAGGGCGATGTTCAGATTTTCGAGGATTCAGGGTTTCAGGGCAACCCTACGCCCCAGGCACCCCAGGCACAGGAATTGGAACCCTATGACCCGGAAGAAAGCGGCTACGCGGCAAACGAGCTGATCGCAGCGGAAGAGTTGGCGAAGCAATTGATGAAGGACCAGGACTTCAGTGAAGCAGCGTGTCTGAGACTTGTGAAGTTACTTCCTCTGAGGGCTCAGAAGACTAGGTCCGGGAAACTGGGAGAAGGCAGGTTCATGTACCATGTCTTCGGAACTTACGCGCACGGCAATCAGTATGGTATCAGCAAGAGAACTCGACAGTTGAGCCAAAGTGTGAGATATCTCAACCTGTACATTAAGCAGCGAGTCCCCGAAAAGACCCGATGGACCTCCTTGGTTGTGAATCAGGGAAGTACTATGCCTCTTCATCGTGACGTGAACAACCAAGCGAGCCAACCGAACATTGTGCTAGGCATGGGCCAGTACAGTAAAGGAGGGCTGTGGGTTCAGGAAACGTCACAGGCACAGGAGATGGATCTGCAAACACCACAAGGACTGGGAGCAAAGACATCAAGGATCACGCCACATGGGGAGACGGTGTGGGGACATGTCCACCAAACCAAAGGAAAAGTCGTGATGTTTCCTCCGAAGGCATGGCATGAGACAGAAGAGTGGAGCGGTGAGAGAATTGTTCTGTCTGCGTACACGAGTAGAGGTCATGCTCATTTGGAACAGTCTGAACTTGAAGCGTTGCGACGTAATGGCTTTCCTCTTCCGCCAAGGCCTCGTAGACCCGAGTTGGGGGTGTATGCTGCAGAAGGAGTGGAACGAAGCTCAAAACAAGAACAAGAAAAGATCAGAAAACAACTGTACCTACTGCATGCGGCAACCGGACACTGTTCAACCAAGCACCTGGTTGACGCCTTAAGGAGGCGGAGTGCCTCGCCAGAGGTTCTGAAGTTGGCCTCTGAGTTTCGATGCTCGATATGTGAGGAACGACAGAAGGTCCAGCCGAGACATGTTGCTTCGTTGGAGCCTCTTCCCCCGAAGTTCCACACGGTGTCGGCTGACGTAGGCCATTGGACACACCCGGTGACGAAGGAACAATCACAGTTCCTGGTGATCATTGATGAGGGATCGCGGTTCCGCATAGCCAAGATTATGTCACAGGGTCCTAAACAACAGCCTTCAGGAGCGGCCAGCGTCCAGTATCTTCGGGAGGGTTGGGCCCAGGTGTTTGGAAACCCGAGAACCCTGAGGTTGGATCCGGCAGGGAACTTCCGTAGTCAGGCAGTGAAGGACTATTGTGACCGGCACCAGGTTTTCTTGGATTTGATTCCTGGAGAGGCTCACTGGAAGGTTGGGGTTTGTGAACAAGCGGTTCAGGGGCTCAAGACAGTTATGGACAAGCTTTGCCAGGCTGAAGGTACCTTGTCTGCGGAGGAGGCCCTTGCCACAGCAGTGAGAACATTTAATCAACGTGACCTTGTCAGGGGGTATTCACCTGTGCAACATGTTCTGGGACAAGCACCTGATGAGACGGGTAGGATTGATGTTTCGCGTCCTCACATTCCTCCTGAGCTGCTTGTAGAGAACCCAAGTACAGAGTTTCAGGAGGCGGTTAGGCGCCGCGCTGAGGCAGAGAAGGCCCACTCAGAGTGGGTTGCTAGACAGCGCTTGGTGAGGGCGGCTAACTCTAGGAGTAAGCGAGTTCTGGATTATCAACCCGGTGAATTAGTCTTCTTTTGGAGGCAACAGGATTCATCCAAGAACAGACAAGGCCCCGGCTCGAAACGAGGTTACTTCATGGGACCTGCAAGGATTTTGGTGACAGAAACCAGAAGGAATCCGGATGGTTCCCTTCAGCCCGGATCCTCGGTTTGGTGCGTGCGTGGACGACAACCGGTGAAGTGCTGCGTGGAACAGCTTAGAAGAGCATCGCCTAGAGAGGAACTCGTGGAAACGTTGGTTCAGGGAGATGCGACACCATGGACTTTCACGAGAGTTGCTGAACAGATAGGAGGGAATCAGTTTGAAGATGTTTCATCTGATAGTCCTCACTTGGAAGAGTGGTTACGAGCTCAGGAACCGGAGGAAGAACAACAACCCGTTAGGCGACGCCTCAGAAGCAAAAGACCCGCCCCAGCGCTTGAGGAAATAGACTCGGAGCTCATTCCTGCCACTGAAGCTGGAGAAGCCTATCAACCTCAACCAAGGATCCATCGAGGCGCGAGACGTCCAGGACCCTACGGTATGCAAGCTGACGTGACCAAGGACAGTTGGCAGGACAAGGTTTCGGAAGAAGCTTGGTTCACCGCTGAACAGTCATACTGGAGTGACTCTCAAGCGGGGGTTCAGGTTGAGGTTGAGATGCCTGAGTCGGAGCGGGGATGGGACAGGGCTGTTCAGAACTTCGAGGGTTACATGGTGAGTGCTATGCGTCGTAGGGCTGTTGAAGTTCGTGAAAAGAATCTTTCAGAAGAAGAGAGGGCCCAATTTGCCGGTGCAAAGGCGCTAGAAGTCAAGAACTTTGTGGCAGCCAGAGCATTTGAAACATTGCCGCCACATTTAAGACCTAACAAAGCACAAGCAATCGGCATGCGGTGGATACTGACGTGGAAGCAACGCGAAGACGGTTCCATGAAGGCGAAGGCGAGGGCAGTGCTGCTAGGGTATCAAGACCCGTCCTACGAGTTTCGGGATACCACGGCTCCGGTTATGTCTAGGCAAAGCCGACAGTTACTCCTACAACAAGCCGCCCGAAGGAGCTGGACAGTATGCAAAGGGGATGTGTCAGGGGCGTTCCTGCAAGGCAGGGACTACCCAGGCATTCTTCACTGTATTCCCTGTGACGAGATCTGTGATGCCATGCATGTTCCTCGATCCAGTGTCATGAGACTCAAACGAGCCTGCTATGGGCTTGTAGACGCTCCTTTGGAGTGGTACAGGTCAGTAGCAGAAACATTGGAAGGATTGGGCCTCGAGAGGACCTGGAGTGATCCCTGTACCTGGGTATGGCGAGTGGATGGATGCCTCAGAGGCATCATCTCAGGACACGTCGATGATTTCTTGTTCGCAGGCTCAGATCAGGACCAGGGCTGGCAAACCATTCTTGCCAAGATTAAGGAACGATTCCAATGGGGGGATTGGGAAAGAGACACTGAAGGGTTCACTCAATGCGGGGTTCGTGTGGTGAAAACCTCAGAGGGCTACTTGTTGAGTCAACCGCAGTTCATTGAGGCCCTTAGAGAAATTCCTTTGAATGCCGCGTGGAGGAAGGCACGACATGAGGCCACATGTGAGAGGGAGAAGACTCAGCTGAGAGCTTTACTGGGAAGTTTGAGTTGGTTGGCGCAGCAGACAGCGCCGCACTTGTCAGCGTCAGTCAGTCTGCTGTTGTCCGAGGTTACTCAAAGCACTGTTGATACCATTATCAGAGTGAACCAGTTGACTAGTCAAGTCAAGAAACGTAAAGATCATGCTATGATCATCCACAGCTTCGCGGAGCATGAGTCCTTGAGTATGTATGCTTGGGTCGACGCGGCTTCCGGTAACAGGCCCGACGGAGGCAGCACCCAAGGGATATTCATAGGCATTGGACCTTCCAGCATGATGCAAGGAGCTGTCGGTCAGGTGACACCAGTCGCCTGGCATTCCTCTAAGGTGGACAGAGTGTGCCGATCACCTGGCGCCGCAGAGGCGCAAGCAGCAGTGAACGGCGAGGACAGTCTGTACTACGCGTGGTACCATTGGGGAGAACTGGAGCTAGGCGGGCTAGATCCACGAGACGCTCAAGGAGCAGTTCGACGAGTAAAGGGATGCCTCATCACAGACTCGAGGAACGTTTACGACAAGATGAACACGGAGGTCTTGGTTGTGAAAGGAGCTGAGAAACGAACAGACCTGGAAATGATGGGACTGAAAGAGTCCCAGTACCAGACGGATCTTGCGATCCGCTGGGTACATTCAGAGGCACAGCTGGCGAATAGCTTGACGAAACAAGGGGGAGGACGCGAAATTGAGATGTACTACCAGATGGGGCACAGGTGGAGGATCGTGGAAGATGAACAGATGAGATCAGCTAGAAAACGCAAACAAGAAGGAGTGGCACCGTTGGCAACTGGCAACAAGGATGAACGAAATTTATAAGTTACGATTTGGAAGGGGAATCTCCGGGGCATGCAAGTTCTAAGAACTTGTGTGATTCAACTCTGCACAGCTTTTCATCACATCCGCTAGTTTGGGCTGCAAAAGAGTGTGCGAGCTTCTGTTAGCTTCCGATTAGAAGTGACGCAATTGCCTTACTGTTTTGGGAGCGACACAGAGACTACTCTTAGCCAACAACGTGAGCATTCCAGCTACCTCCGGCCGTGGACTTGCAACCCTGAACCATACTCTTTGCTGGGCACATCTTCAAAACACAGCCCTTGCTTAAGGCCGGTCTCCAAGCAGGCGCGGTAGATCCCAAAGAGCCCAATGTTTCTGCATGAGAACTCAATAGACCCTAAACTCCCTAAACCCTAAACCGTTTAAAGGGTTCATGGACGCTAACTGCTACATTAAAAGATGACATTAAAAGCAGAAAAAGTCATTTAGGGTTCCGGGACGCACCATTCCGACAGCCACCATTTTTGTGTCGCCCTCTCCCGACACAAGCGCCTTCTTCTCGCCTTTCTGGGTGGATCTTCGTACACTTAAACCCAAACTCTGAATTTAAAGTTAGAAGTATGGGCCCCTAATATGGACTCTTTTTCCTTTTTGAGGGAGTTCTAGGGACCCTTAAGAGTCTGCAAAGGGTGGAACCTGCGAACCCTATAAAGCCTTATAGCTCCAGAAGCCCTGAACCCTAGACTCGAAAATCCAGAAAGCCCTAAACCCTACAAGCCCCAAGAGCCCTGTAAGTCCTTTAAAAGCCCTTGAGCCTGAGCAATGCTAGGATCTAGGCCCCTTTTTTTGCTTACCTTGTCTTCCTCGTTGGAACCCTAAACCCTAAACCCTTGCCGGTGTTTCCTTTTTTGCTTACCTTGTCTTCCTCGTTGGGCACTGGCCATGATTAAGTTCTCCAAGAGAAAGGGTATTGCAAGGTTTTCGGTTTCGGGATGCAGGGTTTGGGACAGCTGACAACACTGAATTGCAGCCACCCTGAAGCGTAAAACTGCAAATTTTGCAGTTCTACGGCGCTGGATGTTAATCTGACACTCCTTCCCTGCCAGCTAGGCATATCAAACCATAGGATTCAGTGGTTCTTAGTAGCTGAGTGAATACACTTTACACTTTTTGGGATAATCTTACTCACTATAAAACGAAAAGTGTAGACTTTTGGGGGCTTATGAACTCAGCAACTAAGGCTTAAGGTTTCTATTCCACAAACTCTGAACCGCACCCTCCCGAACCTGAAACCTTCAGCCCCGAAACGCGGTGCGCCGATAAAACGAAGCCTTGAACCCAAGAGTCATAAAGACCTTACAGAGCGTCATCCATTCGCCGGGGAAGCGAGTGCTTGCAATCTTGAAACAACGGCACACTCGGTACACAGTTGACATGAGCAGGCAAGTCAGGTGCTGGGTCCGGATATGTCGCGTTTACTTCTCATTGGTGCTCGGAGAGGGCGTTGCACATTGGACGACTTCTATTCTGGTTTTTGGTGAGGCATGTCTGTGCCGCCAACACGGCTGGTTCGACATCGCCTTTCCGCTGCCGCGGGTGTGCTTCATCGGGTGAAGCCCGATCAAGAGCCATGAATCCTGTTACCCCTTCCCCCACACCTGCCCCTACATCATTTAAGGTGGACTGCAAGGGTATACATATGGAGACTCATGCTGTCAGATTTCTACAATTTTCGACACTAGCCTCGCCGTCTTGGTGAATACTCATTGTCGCAGTGACGACAAGGCCAGGACTTGCTTGAGCCTGTCACTGCGGAAGTCTAGGCCTTAAGCATCATGGACCATCGCAGCTTCACATCATCAACCACCTCAGCTCCTTATCATATTTCATGTACCAAGTCGCACGCACACCTGCCTGCGCAACAAGCAGCTGGCGAAGTCAGCCGTTCGGATGCGCGTGAGGACTTCTGTCCAGAGCTTAAAGTCAACTTAGGAGTAGCTGAGCATGCCAAGCACACTACCACTATAGTTGCTGAAGTCCTCTTCGATTTTAACGCTTCCTCATTACTGCTTGTTGGAGGTGCGAGTTCAGGAATATACCGAAAACCAAGTGCAAGACTCAGTGGATTTAGCTTCAGGGTCTTCATCCCGGAGGAGGAGACTCGGTGGAGGATTTTAGAAAGGGGAGGAGTTGCGGTTTCCAGGATTAGAAACTTAGTTTACGGTTTCGATTGAGGAGCAGGGAATTCCTTAGAGGCATGCGGTCTAGGTCGGCCGTATTTGAGCTTATCCTGTCTGTGCCTTGTAACCTGGTTCCCGACCACATAACCTCAAGCCATAAGCCCTCATGTAGTAAGCAATCGAATCCCTTATCGTCCCCATATAGCTGTACAGTTATATACCCCACTGTGAGTTCACACTGGCTGTTCAGACATCCTGCAACAGAGCTCGAACCACAAGAATTCCTGACGCAGAAATCTGCCTTTGCCATAGCACTAGTCTAATGATACTCCTCTCTACAGTATGCATTTATGCGCATCACGGCAGGGAGGTTTTAGGCTTCAATTGCTTCTCCGGGAGTTCCGTAGTGCTCACAAGTTCTAGAGTTTCTGGTATATACTAGAGAACGTTTTGAAACATGTTCTTGGAGAAGAAGTACCGAAAGCTACGACGCGGCCAGCATACCAGCTGTGCTGCTGTGCTAGGTGGGTGCTTCAGGGGTTCGGTTGCAATTGCTATGTAGGGTTTTTTGGATGCACATGTCCGTACCCGGAGCCCTAAACCCGAAAGCAGAAACCCTTGACCTCAATCGAAACCCGATGCCCTAAACCCAACGTTCTCATGCCACACAGTGTGTGAACAAAACAGCATCCCTGTATGAAAGTTCTCCAACCTTGTAGACCCACATAGCCACATAGTAATAACTGAAGTTTCATTTGGACCTTGCAAAATCCAAATTACCGCATATCGGCTCAATAGTCACGATGGCCGGTGCACTCTCCCACGGCGCGCCGTTCGGCGCCGGCCGTCGCGGGCTTGGTGGTTTTGATTTCGGCGTGAAACGTATTGAAAGTTTACGGGCTTGTGGGGTATTGGGCCAATCTAGGGTTCAGGGTTAAGGTTTAGGATTCTGTGGCTTCTTGTATAGGGTTTAGGGGCACTAAGTTTATTTAGGTTGATTCTAGAGTCTTGGGCTTCTGTCCTCGTAATAATAGAGTTTAGAGTTGGGTACTTAAAACTAAAGGGCTGATGCTCCCGAGTGGTGAATAATATCTCCCTAGAGTCTCCATTGTACTTCCTTTTCGGGGTTACCTTATTATAGGACCCTTACTATATAATTCTTGGCGTTCTTCTGGTTGGCTCTTAGGACTTTAACTGTTTGGGGTTTCTATATGAACTATAGTAAGGAGGCTAAAAGTTTAACTTTTTGGAGGGGTTCAGAAGTCAGCCAAGAAGAATGTGGTCACGGACGGTGGCTTGCAGAAGTCCGCCACTTTTTTGGTGGCGAACCCAAGCCTGGACTTGTTCTATAGTAGTATAGGATCCTAAATAATTACCAATACTATTCTGAGGGTTCCTTAATATGTTTATAGTATAATATACACCAAAACCGTGTTCTGATTATTAAGGCTTCTATATTAGGCTGAACCTTCGCCCGAAACCCTACACCCCGAAGAGCCCGGCTCCCTGAGACCAAAATGCACACCCTGCCATGGTCAGAGCAAGCACTGAACTCCTATACTTAGGGGTACTGATACATAATGTTTATTCTTTGGTTCCTATAATCCCTAGAAAACAGCTAAAATTAGATTTTTCCTAGGGGTTAATTTCAGTATAGTATAGTATCCTCAGGAACTATCTTTCATCTTTGTCCATATAAAACCCAAGAGAATGTTAAACAAGTGATGATTATGCTTCTAAGGGGGTATAGGTTCTGGCGAGAGCACCGACTACTTCAGGGGTTTAGGAAGTTTAGGATGGTTCAGGGTTTCGGATGGTTTGTAGGGTGTAAGCTTGAGGATGGTTTAGGCAGAGCTTAGGGTTTCATTACAGGATGATTTGGGGTTTAAGGATCTGGCTAGTCCCCAAGCCCAGTTGCAAAAGCGTTCATCGGAGGGTTGAGGGCTTATAGGTTTTAGGATGATTTGGGGTTTAGCTGAGGAAATAACCCACAGGCCTGTGGCATCAACACGATTCTGGGAAGCAGAAGCACAATCGCAACCGAAGTATGCGAGGAACGGTTGCCAGCCACAAAGATGCGAACGAGACTATGCCCTAAATAGAACCCTAAGGTCTAAAGCCATTGTAGCCTTAGCAGACCAATACAATGTCGAAAAACCTGTTCGCAACATGAGAGAGTACACTTAAATTGGAAAGTGAATTTCATGTAGACCTCGTGGTTCTGTTTCAGGAGATCTCGGCGCGCTTTTGTGGGAAAGGCCGCGGGAGGGTTTACGGTTCAGAGTTTTAGGTTCAGGGTCTTTAGGATTTGAGCTGGTCCAAGTACCACATCATCATACACTCACTGAAATCCCAACCGAAACAAAGCTAACATGTTAAACCCAAGTACCAAATCGTTAGCTACCGTGGACCCTTAAAACCCTTATCGTACCCCGCAGGACCCCGAGTGAGTGGCTACTTTGAGCTTTTACGGCTGCAGTATTGCCCAGATCAGATTCAGGTTTAACGGGATCATACGCTTTAGGGTTTAAGTTTAGGATCTAGGGTTTAGGGTTTAGGGTTTAAGTTTTATGTTGTGAGGCTTGTGGCTGAGAAGGTCCAGGGTCAAGGGTTAAGGGTTCATTAAGGTTTGGGTTTCATTTTGCGAGGTTTGAGGTTGAGTAGACCTCTTTTTCAGGGTTCATAGAGTTAGGGGTCTGGTGTTGAAAGAAGACGCGCATGGGTTTCATAAGAGCATTTTTCAAGCCGAAGAGGTGGTGCCCATATACTCCACTTCTGTTACCTCACATACGCAGTTCTTGCAGCCAAAATGCCGGACTGTTGTTCAAATTCCGTATTGTGAAAGCCTTATTACCCTCCGCGTTAGGATCAATGCATTATACTAGACCAAAGCCCCACAACTTAATCTGTCTGTAGCATCAACAGCTAGGCAAACCATTGGAGGGTCCAGGCCGACACCGAACAGACTCCCACCAGCCTGGTTTGAGAAATGCGGGATGGCATTGGGAATCTGAATTCAGGACTCTCCGCACCAAAACACACTTTAAAGGAGTGTCTTGTTCCTATGTAGGAAAAGGAACAGTATTCAGTACCGGGTAGTTGAGACGAACAATCATACTCAGATCTGGGGAATCTCGGGTGCCAGCACAGTATAAGTAACAATACGGAACCCTAAGGAACCGTGCATTTATAGTCTCCATCGTAGGTCCTTTCCGGTGCTACCTTATAGGATCCTAAGTATAAAAGTTCGTTAAACCAAAATCGGAAGTATAATGGAGACGAACGCAGGGGCCTTGATAAGTAAAATAGGGTTTGGGGGCCCATTATACTCAAAATATAGCAAGAAACTACCAAAGTTTTATAGGTAATTATTGACGCCCCTATATTACACGAAGAACTGTCCAGGGCACTGTAACGGTTGAGGCGTACGGGACGGCAGGCTTCGGGCTAGGCTTCTGGGGTTTAGGGTTTTGGGGTTCACCATACATACGGAGATCATAATTATGAGGTCCAGGTAGGTTTGAAGTTGATAGGGTTGGTTGGGGCTCGGCACTCTAGGCTTCCTCTATCAGCATCTCTGGACTCCACAGTTGCATCCCGTCTAAGGTTTAGGCTTTAGGGTTGCCCATCTTGCGTACATTCTATTTTAAACCCTAAACCCTAAACCCTTAATGTAGTTTCAGAGCCTCTCGCAGCACCTGCCCTCCAACCCTGCTCCAATGTTTTAGGCCATATTGGCAGCTGACACTCTTTGGGGATGATATTAACCCTTTATAACACTGAAAATTTACACTGTCTTAATGAACTCAGCAAGTACGCAGAGGCCCCATAGTAGTTCCTTTTTGGGGTTCATATATAGAATCCTATAAGGTAACCCCAAAAGGAACTACTTTGGGGCCTCTGGGTAAGTATAACTTGGACGGTGCACTGGGTTCCTTCAGGCTTCGTGGTCCGCGGTTCGTTGGGCTCAGGGAGGATGGGCAGGAATCCAATGCCCTTACTCTAGGGTTTGGTTTTTTTTATCAAGGGTCGACTATTTTCGACCAAGAAAACATTGCTCGAAGATCAGGAGCCCTTCCATTTCGGTACCCTTTTTTTGGAGCTGAGGTGCTTCCCTATGCAGAAACATTTATTGCGGGCCAGTTGGAGTGTGCTACATCATTTTCCTCAACCCTGCCCTCAAATACTCTCGGGACATCCTGAAACACACCCTAAACTCAGTGCTAAACTTTTAAACCCACAGATGTTTCGCAGAGGTCCACGTCGTGAGAGGCACGTGAGACTTCCGATGTTTGGGAATGGGTAGGCCCCTGCTTATTCAAGGCTTTTTGAGCCTCGGAACACCCTTAGCTGTAAACCGTTCATGCCTTGCAAGTTCCTAACCCTAAAACCCTAAACCCTAAACCCCTAACCCCGAAACCCTAAACCGTCGGCCCTTCACAGAAGAAGACTTGGTCGCACGGATGCATGCGCACTAAGGTTCTCGGTCTTGTGGTTGGTTTGTACGGTTCTGAGGTTCCCGGAGATGTTTAGGCGTCTTCGATCATGACGACTATGATGACTTTCATCGTCTGATGATTCTTTGTTGAGTAATCATGAGCAGTATGCATATGATGAATATGAGTATGATGATTATGAGCGATCATGATGTTTATGGTTATGTTGGATGTGTAAACATGCAGCCATACGTACATACACACTTACGAACATACATACATACATACATACATACATCGCTTCAAGAACTTTGGGTGGCGAGTGTGAGGGGGCCGGGGGGGAGGGCTGATTTCGTTTGTGGTTCCGCCAACTTTGTGTTAAAAATGAGTTCGGAACCCACGGTTGTCAAGACAGTGCTAGGGGTTTTTGAAAGCCCGGAATATCTGGAAAGAAGAAACGTGGGGTTTGAACCCATGCTGCAGCCAAAAGTCAAGACTGTGCAGATATGCCAGATATGCCTGTGAGAATGCCATTCAGGAGCCATGTAGAGAAATAATGCGACGCCCTAGGTTTCAAGGCTATATGGCTCCTGAAAGTCATTTCCACAGGCATATCTGGACAGTCTTGACTTTTGCCGGCAGGCGTGGGTTAGGAGCCCATTCCACATAAACCTGGCTTCAGAAAACCGCTGCGGTAACAAACGGACGTGTGACCACATAGGTTCATACATGCATACATACATACATACTCACACACATACACACATACACACATCTGCTTGCACACATACACATACGTACATACATACATTCGTTCATACACAAACACGTGCATACCTCCATGCCTGCATACATACATACCTGCCTACCTATATACATACATGCGTACATGAGTACTTACGCACATGCAATGCATACCCGTGTAACTACCTACCAACCAACCTACTTGCCTACCTACCTACCAACCTACCTACCTAATTACCTACCTCCATATCTACCTACACAGAGACACACAGTTATGTGTATGTATATATACACATAAATAAACAGAAAGACAGATGCATAGATAGATGTATAGATAGTGTATATGCACTTATATATATACATATATACATATATATATGTATATGTATATGTATATGTATATGTATATGTGCGTGTATGTGTATGTATGACTGGTTATTTACGCATGCATGTATGTATGTATTTATGTTTGTTTGTTTGCTTGCATGGGTGTGTGTGTATGTATGTATGCATGCGTGTATGCATATATATACATACATTTAGAAACACACACACACACATGATTGGTCGTATACAATACATGTATGTGCAGGCCTGTACACGTACATATATATATATATGTATATACATACATATTTGATTCTCCAAATGCTCCCTTTGTTCTGCAAGCTTGCCGCTTGACATGTGATTGGATTTGTGGATTGTGCGAAGCCGGCTGGATTCTTCATCGTCAGGTAAACTTCCTTGGGAACCTATTGTAACCCTGGAGCCTTACCACAGCCCCTCCTTGGTCCCATGTTTGCTTTCCTTGAGGTCATTTGGCTCACAGCAAAGATGATGCTGCCACCGAGTAGACCGTTTATGCCCATGGGGGGGCCGATGGGCGGCCCCATAAACCCCATGGGCGGGCTGCCAGGAATGCCGTCGATGCCTCAACCCGGCACCGTGCCAGGCGTCCTTCCCCAGCCCGGGCTTCCCCAGACGATCCTGCCTCAACCAGGCCTGCCAAGCCCTGGCATGTGCCAGGGCGCCCCGGGGACCCTTCTCCCACAGCCCGCTATGGCCCAGACATTGCCCACACCGCAGTTGCCTGGAACGGTTCCGCAGCCCTTTGCTGGCGTCGGTGTCCTGCCGCGACCGCCTATGAATCCAGGTATGTGCGCCAATACCATGCCTCCTAGATGCTTGTTCGTAACAAGAATCAGAAGGCAGATCTGTTTTCTGTTTGTTTGCCTGCTCTCCGGCCAGGCCTAATAACAGAATAGCCAGTAACGTAGCATTCTGCATATTAGACGACTTGTTTGCTTTCTGCAGCTCCTTTCTCGTGGGAACAGCTGCTCGATAGTCCGAAGCAACAATGCGAGATGAACGCACTGCATCTTCTAATTGCAGTCCGGAGCCATCAACTAGCCGTTGATGTTGGGGGAGCTACGGAGCCGGGGATGATGATAATCCCTATGAAATAAGGAGCTAAGGAGGAACTCCCAAAACCACTGGTTAGTCAATTTCCAGACACAGAAGCCCTAACCCAGTCCTCGGCCCCAGAAAGTTCTACACAATTGTCGCACCGTCTGTTGAAACCATAAACTAATATACCCAGACCTCAAAAAACAGACCTCAACCCCAAAAAAAACCCTCACACCTTGGACCCAAAAGCCCCAAGCCTCAATGCATGCAGGCCTTACACCCTAAACCTTGTACCCATCACTTCTTGCTCCTCAGGAATGTTCAGAGAGACATTAGCAACAGCCGGATTTGTATGACGATAAGGCAAAACAGCCATACTTCAGGCATAAGCCATCGTGCTTGAACCTTCCGCCTTACACATCCCTCAACCGTATGAGGACCCATAACTACAGTAATCATTTCAGGACCACTGCAGCCCATGCCGCCGATGGGAGCGGGCATGCCGGGTGGCTGTCCTGCCCCCCGTCCCATGGGCCACTTAGCACTCCCTTCTGCCTACAAGGACTGCTTCGAAAGGGTAGGGCTTACTTCGGGTACAGGTTCTAGGTGTTGGGGCATGTTGGGCTTTGGCTTTGAGGTTTTAGGGTGCAGTGCGGGGCTCTGTACGCATCCCAAGAAGAAGACGATTTTCAAGCCCATAAGGAAGCTACATCAAGTCCTGCTAGTCTCCGAACCACTTTACCGGAGGTGCTCCGGTGGCCACATGTAGCGTGGATAGTCTATAGATATGGTGAGGATCACCTCTGCATTTCAATTTCTGGGCTCACGGGCAAGACCCCACAACCTCAACACCCCAAACTAGTCCCAAACTGCCAAACCCGCACGCACGCACGCACGCACGCACGCACGCACGCANCCCACACCCACACCCACACCCACACCCACACCCACACCCACACCCACCCACACACACACACACACGCATCTCAAATAACCCAACCTTGTATACACATCCAAAATCCAAGCTTTCGGCATGCCAACCCTAAACCCCGAATGCGACTGTTTTTCACTGTTTTTCTCAAAATGGGTACCGACCGTACCCTAAACTCACTAATAGGAGTTCTTGCCTGTACCGAGAAGGCGTACATTTTCCAGGGTTCCTTGTTGAGGGTCGGGTAATTTGGGCTATCAGGTAGACCCTACCTGCAGTCACCATTGTAGTTCGTTTTTGGTTCAGCCCGTGTTGCATTTGGGATCCTATGACGAGATACCCCCCAAAAGGAACTATGATGGAGCTTATAGCACACTAAACCCTAAACCCCAAACCTAGACCCTACGGTTGATGATATAAATCTTGNCCGTGTTGCATTTGGGATCCTATGACGAGATACCCCCCAAAAGGAACTATGATGGAGCTTATAGCACACTAAACCCTAAACCCCAAACCTAGACCCTACGGTTGATGATATAAATCTTGCATTACCCACAATAAGGAAATATATGGGAATTCTGGTATTGCATTACCCACAATAAGGAAATATATGGGAATTCTTGTATATTCCTTATGATGGGTAATGCAGGGTTTTTTTTCATTAGCCCTACCACACCGAATTGCCGAAGGAGCCCTCATTGCCTCCTCGACCCCCGGCCGGGTCCCTGCCACAGCAGCTGGCGCAGCTTGCAGCAGCCGGCTCGCCGCAGGAGACGAGAACATGCAGAAGCACTTGGCGGTTCATGGGTATAAGTGGGGTTATAATTATAAGTCCATAAGTCCCCTACTATGGGTTGTAAGTACAGTTATCCTACTTATAGCCCTACTTACAACTACCCATGAACCTCCAAGCAGAATCACAGGGTTTAGGGGTTGGCCGCTTCGCACTTTGGGTTTATAGGGTTTACGGTTTACGGAAGTATAGTCATGTCGCAGACCCTGAATTTCGATCCAAACTGTAAACTGAGGGGCTTTCGGGTGTAGGCTTCTGAGTCGCTCACATACTCTGACCCTGTCCTCCACTTCGACAGCATTTGGTCCAGATGCCGGCTGCACCACTGGGGTGCCTGATCAAACCGGATGATTCTTGGTGGGCACTTCGATGAAATCGTTGAGGTGGGATAGTCCTTGGACTCCAGTGTCGATATGTCAAAGGCTTTTGGTCTGCATCGGAGCCATTCGACTTCTGCACAGCTGTTCTACGGATGTTTTGGACAGCGAAAAGATGTGCTCGCTGACCCTGAAGCTGCTTCGTGTACAGGAGTACCGTAAACACTCAGCCCTACTTCGAAAGTCAGAGGTAGACTCCACGAAGACTATGGTCCTCAGTGCCCTTTTGATTTGGGAGTCTCCTTATTAGAACAGAAAATTAGGAAACAAAGGCACCCTTGTTATTCAGAGGCTACTGGGGGACCTAGAAATAATTTCAGATACGGGTCTGAATGATTTGAGGTTGTATCCAGTGTTAGCCGTAGCCCCGGCGAACTGCACTAGTTACTAGACGATAATGCACCCATAAACCCATTGTAGTTATTCTGGTGAAGCCTGAAACAAGTCTGCTGAAGCTTGTTAAACCCTAGAGAGCGTTCGCAAACCCTTTGTAAAACAAACTTAGAAACCCTATTCCGATACTTAAAACCCCTATGTTTCACCTCGCGGCTTGGGCTTCGGTTTCTGGAGATGCCGAAAATACGGGAGATAGAGCCAAGATTGGAAATATTTACAGGAAGGTACGCCAGAAAGTTGCGTTTTTTTTTGTGTGTCGTCTAGTATAACGCCATACAATGTATGTATACAAGGTCTTGCTCGGGTTTTAGAAGGTTTAGTTGTAGAGGTTTGCATGCTCCTGAGGGTTCCGTGGTAAAAGATAGAACCGAAAGCTCCCAAACCCAGTTGTAGGTACTCATGCTTCGGGTGTAGGGTCCATAGGGTTTAGGTTAAGTGCTTACGGATAAATGTCGAGGCTTGAGAGTCAGGGCCCGAAGTTGCAGGCATCGAGGGGTTTAGGGAGGTGTTTCAGTTAGTTAGTCGAGAGCCGGATATACGAATGAGGAATTACGGTTTATGATATAAATCCTGCATTACCTTAAGGACCCTAAACTATGGTAAGTATGGCAAATTCCTTATTATGGGTAATGCAGGATTTATGTCATCAACCGTAGGATGCGACCAGAAGCCTCAGCTAAACAAACCCTCGAAGTAGCCAGGTTTGGGTCGATGCGGTTGTACTCACATGCCAACCGAAATATGGATATCCTAGGTTACAAGTCTTGCTCAAGGCGATAGCTGTTTCGGGCCTGCAGTTTTAGCCCAACATGTCTTCAAGAGGCCCGAATAGCGTGACCATATGCCCATGAGACTGAACTCCTGCAGATTTAGTGCTCTCAGGATGCTTAACAAATATAACAAAGCTCCCAACCCTACCTGCGCAATCCGTAGCAGTCTACAATTTTTGTCCGACCCGGTTTTAGTCCGAGTCAGTGAGGGTTGGAGGTTAAGGATTAGTTAAGGCCTTTCCGTTTCCGGGATGTTGAGCATGGAGGTTTTCAGGATTTAGGACGGAGTCCCGGTTGCGAGAGGATTCAGGCCCTAAACCCCCCCTACACTACAGCCCCCCGTCAAAGCCCGAAAGGCCCAACAAACTGTGTCCCTAACCTCGAAACCCCCTTGCCTTGAACGCCTAATCCCGGAAGCCCTAAGCCTAAACCCTCAAAGCCTCAGCATAAACCCTTTACCCTTGAACTTTAAGCTTTCCAGGGTTTTGCAGCTTAGGGTTTAGGGTTTAAGGGTTTTTGGCTAGACTTGGGTCAAGTAGCAAAACAGAGAAAAGCCCCTAAACCGTAAACCCTAAGCCGCAAACGCCTGGAAAGCCTAAAGACACACTCTGGCCCTTGCGGAGGACCCCTCTCGTGGGCCATCAGATAGGAAGCCACAGCTGTACATGTTTCTTGGCTCTGGGGGGTTCGAGGGTTCAGGGTTTAGGGCTGGGTTTTTGGTTTTAGGGTGTTGGGTTTTGGGGCTTTACCTGTAGTCTCCTTTGCATTTCCTGGTTTTGGCTTAACCAGTCTTATACGTAAGATCCTACAATATAAGGTAACCCCCAAAAGAAACTACACTGGAGAAGAGAGGTATGGATTTCTTTCCTCTACCTGGACCCCAAAAGTATGTAGAATAATAGCCTTTTATAGGTTTTGGGCCATTATTTACCTACTTTGGGGGGTCTAGGTAGGGTCGTAACTGCAGAACGAGGAAGGCTCAAGGGCCTTGGGCCTTGGCGGGGCTCGGGTCTGGGGTTTCTAGGACCCCCTAAAAGCACATAAGCAAAAATGAGGATGGGGATATCCCATATAAACCCCCCCTTATAATGAAGCCCAATGAGGTAGGGATATCCCCATAAAAAAGCTTGTGCTTATGTGCTTTTTTGGGTCCCTAAGTTTCGGATGTTTTGATGCTTCATTAGGTCTGGCGTTGACGGCGGAGGGTACGTAACAGACTGATTTGTATTCTGATCTGCGGGGCCCAAACTGGCCCGTGTTGGCGGGCCCTGTAACTTGAACCCTCTAAACCCTACGAAAGCCTAAGCCATCGCTGAGGTTTGAAAGATTTGGGTTCCCAAATTCACGGCTTGGGCATGGAGGGTAATTATGGAGTCCACTTCCCACTCATTATCTGTCGCGACTCTTCGGGCGGCTTCTAGTTATAGGTCTCTTGGGGCACTGATTGGCGTTGAAAGGGTGTTAGACTGTTGGGTTTTAGGGCCCACCGTAAAGGTTTCGCTGAGAAAAGCAGCATGTGCAGGAAAGGCTAAAGCCAGATCAAGCAAACAGTGGCACAAGGAAATAAGGAAGTCGCCATCTCCTACAACTCTGGCCGTAGTCATTCTTCATCATTTTCTCTACTATAGGGGCCGTAATAAGTACCTATACTATTTTGGGGGTTCCTTAGTATAATTACAGTAAAATGGGCCCCAAAACCCTGTTCTAATTATTAAGCCCCCTGTATTAGCTAATTCTCAAGCCTGAAGAAGCAGCAAGGCTTATTGCGCAGCTTGCCACGCACGTGGAGGACAATTGTCGTGGGGTCATTCGGAGCCCGGAGAGACTAAGCTCTAAATTCGGTAGCCTTCCCTTTTGGAGATGCTTTGTATGGGATTTTTGCTATTCGGCTTGCCAGAGAAGACCAACACTGATGGCCCCTAAATCAGCTGCGTGAGCTGGGTTGGGTTGCGTGGTTGCCAGCGCTGGAACTCTCTGTGCCGTGAGTTAGTTTGAAAGGAGCTTTGGGCCTCTGCTTTCGGCCTTAACATCCGAAGACTAAACTCCTCAAGCCCTAAACCCAATATCTTAAACTCACCATTGCGGCATAGTAACCGCAAGGTATGACTTTGATCGTCCTTCTCAGCCCCTTATAGCAACCCCTACAACCCCGCCCGAAAATCACTGCCTTCCTTGACTCGAATGCAGGGTCACGGCTTTGAAGGCGAGCATTCGGGGTTCGGTACCAGGTGTTAGGGAACAGAGGGCTTTGGGTTTAGCCACATAACACTTAAACCTTGTATCGTATGCGTTTCGATTTTTCCCCTAAACGCCAAACACAAGTAGGAGGCAAAAAACCTAAACCCTAAACCCAGCTGGGCTCTTTCAAAAGACCGAGGCAGGACCGATTGCCCCTGTAACCCTCACTTTCGAGCACTGAATCGGGACGAAGAATTCTTTATGATTCAATAGCAACCCATACCGGGGCCATAGTCAACATAACCCCCATGATTCTGTATAGAGATTCTGTTTACCATGGCCCCGATATGGATCCTTATTCAGGAATTGCGTCCCCGTGGCCTGGCTCTAGTAAAATCTAACAGTATATAATAGTAGTTCATATCCTCTCCTTTCCCTGCTGTCCGTCCCGAATGAGCACAGCCTTGTACATGGAAAGCGCTTTCATTCAGAGCCGACCGCATTCAAGAACTATCTGCGCAAGTAAATGCTGCGCAGTTCACATTCCAAACCCCTCTTGGTCCCAACCCGACATGACAAGACAAAGTCTTTCACTTACGAGTTCACACTGTAAACAAATCTCGAAAATCTATCACCCTAACCAAAGCTCACGCCAGTCTTTGTACACTTGCGTAAACTCTATCAACACTTGTAGTAGTGAAGGAGATGCCAACAAACAGGTAGGACCTACCAGAAGCACTCAACTCGTAGAATCCCAGGAGTTTCTAACCGCAAAGACTTTAACTTTGGATTTTGGGTATGCCCAAATACCCCCCCAGATGAGAAGTACCACCTTCCTCGTGATCTAAAGTGACAGGGCTTCGGTTTGGGATTTCGCGATAGCAGGAGTCCCACATGCAACAGATACTGGAGCAATGCGGAGACATTCAGGCCCTGTGTTTGTTTGGGCTCTCAGACGGTAAACCTTTGAGCATGATAGTTATGTGGTCGATACGAGCCCACCATATTTAAGTACTAGCAGATACTCATCGTCCCAAAGAAGGCTCAGCGAGTAAGTCTGGTTGTCAAAGCTTCCGACTTTGGATGTTTAGGTTTTGTGCCGTTCTCGTTTTTTGTGTTACGTTTAGCTTGCTACGGTTTCACAGGGTGGGTGCGGTGCGAAAAGGAAGTTCCAGAAAGTAGACGCCACACAGTGACATAGTAGGACCTGATTTTCGGACAACAGAACCTGTACTGGATGTGGAGGTTGCCGGTTACAAATCTCGTGATCGTTCGAACTTCCAGCTAGGCCACGTAGAGTGTAATTTCTGTAGACTGCTCTTACCGAGTTCGTGCACAACTTTATCCTGGCAATTAATTATCGTGCCCAGGCGGTATCGGTGGAAATAGCATGCACAGCTTAAACCGTCGCGTGTTGGTCTTCACGACTCCTTGGTTCTTGGGATTGGGAGTGAGGCTAGGCCAGGCATTGGGCTTCGAAGAACTTCACAACGACAGTTGATGAGCCTCCGTGGTGCATAGAAACCTTAAATCCTACACCCCGAAACCCGAAGTTTAAGGCCAAAACACGAAACCCGAAGTTTAAAATCAGGGTTCTACATTACTTGTCATTCTGCGCATCGTGGTGCTATTCTTGCAAGTAGCATCAAGGTCGTCCCTTTCCGGCTCCATCGGTTTGCAACCACCGCAGCACTCAAATAGATCGAATCTGTTTGTGGCTTGCATGGTGTGTTCACAAGTCATGTAAACACCTGGTTGATAAAACCCTTGCCCTAGGGATTATGGCAGGGGTCTGAAGATAAGGGCCCTGTGCAGCAGGGGTTATCGGCGACAGGGATTATCCCACCGGAGTTCGCATCATCACTAGTGCCATGAACATAAACTTTAAACCCTAACCCCCCCCCCAGTTCGAGACGTCGTCTTCCTTGTCCGAGCTGCGAGAGCGTAAACCCCCCCCCTAATTCTGAACTCTAGGACTCTAGGCCCGTTTAGCCTGAAATCTTGAGAAGCCTGAACCCGGAACCTCAAATCTTGAACCCTGAACCCTAAACCATAAGCCCTGAAGCTTAACTCTTGAACCCTCAACCCTGCACTCCTCAAATCTTCAACCCTCAACCCGAAATCCTAAACCCTGCCATGCGGGCTTGTCCTTGCGAAGTAGGAGGCAAGAATCCCTAAACCCCATCCCTAGGCCCTAAGCCCCTAAACCCCGAAAGTGCGTAGGTCCTACTCCCGAAACCCAAAACTAGATCCCCAACCCCTAAACCCTAGAAGCCTCAAATGCCACGCTCTCAGTAGCTGAGTTGGTAGCCTTTAACGTTTGGGGTTTATATATAATCCTACCTTGCCTGTAAAGGTTAACATGTTTTGGGCTAGGGTACCCAGTCCCTAAGCGCTTTGCGAGGCCTTCCGGCGAGGACAAGATGCAGAGGGCCGCAACTTGGGCCTGCAAAGACCGCAGTTGCTTAGAGCTCAAGGTGTGCGGTCTCGGGTTTGGGATTTCAGGCTTTAGGGTTCAGGGGTCTCGGGTTGCGGTTTAGGGCTTAGCGGCCTGGAGGTTTGGGGGTTAAGGTTTAGGGTTTAGGGGTCAAGGTTTCGGGGTTCGGGATTAGGGTTTATATGAATTTCCCGGCCGACTTCTCAAGCCCGGATGCCAAAGGGATTAAGCTTTAGTGATGGGGTGTTTGGGGTTGTATAGGGTGCTTAAAGCTGCTTAGAAGGTAAACCAAAGTGGTCATGGTTTGCTTGTAGGATTGAGTAGAAAAGTTAAGAATATTGAGGCTTTGACAAGCAGCATAGAGCTCTGGGGGTATGTTATGCTATGGTGCTGTTATGGTACTCTTATAAGAGACCGGTGTAGGGTGTGGGCATCGGGGTGTCGAGGTTTGGGGTGTGTTGAAGACCCACTTTCCTTAAGGCCGTCCCGATTATCATCACTATGCGAAGGGGGTCTCATTCGGAATGATGGGCCTCCGATGGGGTTTTCGGGACAGCAGAGCTGTTCCTGTGTAATTATGACATGAGTTCCTTCCACGGGGTTTCGAGTTCGGGGTTTGGGGATTGAGTTTTATTTTTTCAGAGTGTGGGGATGGAATAATTTCTGCTGTGTTGCAGGTTACAGTCCTTATTATGCCAGTGTATGTTTTACTACAAAGCCCTCGTCTTTTATTTGCGGCCTATATGTTAAGTTTCTTGGGCGTTGAAGCCAGAAGAACCAAGAACATTCTTGTCCTCGGATCCTGATTGCTTTAGACCCCGTGCCCACATCCATCAAGCCATTAATCCTGATACCCTACAGTAAATGCCATAAAGTTGGAAACCGGATTAAGGCTAAATAGTGCTGGGATTCCCTATACATTACTCTTAAGGATTGAGGCTATTGGGTTTCCAACTTTTAAGCTTCTACTGTAAAATGCCTCAGATCAACTATGGATCCTACGATAATTTAAGGTATGTTTCTTAATTAAGGGATATTGGAGTCTCTGTGGGCCCTTAATGTAGGAACCTGATTAAGAAACCCTGGGCCTAGAACCCCTAAAATAGTAGGATTCATATAAGGAACCCTAATAAAGGCCCAAGGTTTCTTAATCAGGTTCCTACATTACCTTCAGGACCCATGAGCTTCGGCGTTGCACAGTTCGCAGATGCGGAGTCTGCCTGGAAAGCCTTTACCTGCGCCTTGGGTCAAAGAGTGCAAAGAGTGCTCTCTTTTGGCTCTACCTTAAGAGTCCATAGTAGTTCCTTGTGGGGATTACCTTATTATAGGACTCTAGATATGAACCCCAAAACGGAGCTACTATGGAGCCTATGGGTATCAGGATGTTTTCAGGCTTCTTGCAGAGGTCCTATAAGGAGGGAGGGAGGGAAGACAACAAGTTAGAGAGACTCATCATGTCTCCCAGCCTCCCCATAACAAGGGACTTATAAAACCCCGCAGCCCAGTCATGACTTCCCATGAACTTATCGGCTCAGAGGCTTGAGCATTTGTCTCCGTCCGCTGTCACGTGCATGCAGGATCGGAGATTCTTTGGGAAAGAGAGACATACGCGGTATCCTAGCTTTCCTGTGTTGTAGTTGCTTGGAACCTTGCAAGTTCTGGCTTTCTACATCAGGAAAGCATCTCATCAGGAGTCCTCATATATGGATCCTACCTGTTGGCGTTTATAGTCGAGTCTGTGATTTTCTGAAGCTCCCATATGTTGAGAACCACTCGGCGACTGCCACTGCTTCCTTTGTGCCTTGTGCTCTAGTTACTGTGGCCATCTGGCGTGATACTGTTCAGATATTCCCGACACTATTAGCAGTGACTCCTCTTACTGATCGTAGTTTGACTAGGGCTTGGACACTCTATATCTATACTGCAAGACCCGGAGGAATAGTATTTGCAATGATGCAGGCTTCTATCTTCCACCACGAAGTGCATGAAGAAGTCTTTGCCCATGAGCCCGAAACAATGAAATCGATGCAGTGCGCTCGCAACCGCCTTGTGGAGCATAGCCCAAGCAAAAGCCGAAGCCGAGCAAACTGATGGTTTCAACCCTCCCTCCACCCAGTCCCGTTGAGGCTTAAACAAGCGACGGCTGGCAGGCCAAGAGATTAAGGCACGCCTGGAAGCCACCAAAACAGGAGGGTTCTATGAGGCTTGATGAACGCTGTGTGAGTTTGCTGTCGTGCTGTTGTGTAAGGGCACAAATCTTCAACAGTATGTTGTCTTTTTTGTTGAAGCAGGTTGTGAGTGGGAGGTCCTTTCGGGACAGGGTATCGGATATTTGAGTCCCTGTACCCGCGGTCTCAAAACTCTGCATGGGGGATGATTGACGGGCCGTCGGTAGGGCTTAGGATGATGGCCGTGTATCACCCTATTCATTCCTACTTGAAGGACCAAATGGCCCTTAAAAGTAGGGGCCCTGTACCCATGTACTATGAATCCCTATATGATAGATGAACCTTAAACCCTTTTAGGGTTCATTTCGTCCTTAAGGTATCCACCAAGTAGAACCTTGCAGTCTGGGTGCCCGAAGCCAGATTCGTCAGAACGACCAGAAAGGGCTGGAACACAAAGGCCTCTAAACCGAAACATACAAAGATTCGATTTAGGATTTGGGGTTATGATTATAGTCTAGCAAAGCAGGTCGAGTCGAGGGTTGCAAAGGTTTGATGAGAGTTTGGAGTGTAAGTGTAACAGAGGCACTGCACTCAAGACGAATGCGGAATGAGTCAGACCTGACCAGCGGTAAGCAAGATCTTCTTCTAATTGAGTTCTCAGATCTTGCACCGAGTGCCGAGCATTGCAACTACAAATCCTTGAGCTGAAAGCCTTAAGCCCCGAACCGTGAACCCAAAGTCAAGGCTTGCGGGCTCTCTTGGTGTTCTGGTGGTTGTGGTGGTGGGGAAAAGCTTGCAGCTTAAGAGTCTCTCTCTCGGGCATTTCAGAAGTTCGTCAACGCATGTAGCACCGCACCGTTTTGATTTCATCTTTGATTAGGGTCTCACGGTTTGGTGGTCATGACGTCAGGTGCTGCTCGAGGAGAACACGGAGCAAACCATCCTCAGGTGGAAGAGCCTTGGCCTGTGTCGGATGCCGCAGAGTCTCGCGCACCTGGCTTCCGTACTTCACTTCACGAAGGAACCGCAAGCCAAACCATACCTGAACCTCAAATAGCCTACACTTTTGTAGGACATATAGACCGAAGCCAATATCCCCTGCCTTCTTGTCGTTCTTCACTGCCTTCAGCGTCACCCAGGACTTCGCAGAAGGCAGTCTACCATGTCAACAGCGAATCCTGGCTGAATTGGCTAGGGTTTAGGCTTTTAGGGTTCGGTTTATGGTTTCGGGTTCAGGGTTTAGGGTAGGGTTTTTCTGTGATCTCAAACTCTTAATCGCAGGGAGGGGCCTCTCGAGACGACTATAGCGCCGCAAATAGCTGATGCAGCCTGAGATATGGCAGATATGGCCTTACCCATAGGCCCCATAGTAGTTCCTTTTTTGGGATTATCTTATAGGATTTTGAATAGGAGCCCCCAAAAGGAACTACTATGGGGCCTATGGGTAATGAGAGCCCTGGAGGACTCAGGATTATGTTGGGTCGCCGAAACCATTTAAGTCGTAAGTCCTAGATCGACCTCTACGTACTCAATTCATAGGGAACTGTACTGTTACCGGTTTAGGGAGTTCAATGCTTCTGTTTTGTGGCAACAGCAGAATTGAAACCCGTTGTAGCACCTGGCAACCTTCCTATACGGATATTTTTCTCACCCCTGACTCTGAGTCTGTTGGATTGCGACCTGTTCCAGGACGAGGAACTCGAGTGGGAGTTGGAAAGAACAGCAGTGAGCTGCAAAGCCCTGCTTGACTCCAAAATCGAGGAGCTGTGGCTAAGCTGAAATACACCTTCTCGGGGGGTTGAGTTGCAGAGAATTCATTCGCATAGACATAGGTTTACAGTTCAGTGGGCCCTGGGACAACAGTTGTGAAACTGGGGAGGGGGTATCGAAACAACAGAAACCCTAAACCCTAAACCGCCGAAGCAACCCTTTGTGAAGTGCTTATGCAAAACTAAAACCTGCCGCGCAAAGCAGTTCAGGGAGCGAGAGCTCGGCCTTACATGGGTTTAGGGTTTAGGGTTTGCATCCCCATAATTTCAAGAGAATTTCAATATTTCAAGTGGCAACTAAAGGAAACACTGATGGCACTGCCAGCGAAAGTCTCAAAGACACAGAAGTTGAAAGTATTCTGATTAATTCTTTTCGTCGTAATCCTCTGGGCACAAACTAAACTATTTTCGAATCTTCAAGCCAGGGTCCCTTAGTAGCTGAGTGGATACACTTTACACTTTTTGGGATAATACTACCCACGAAGTGTACACTTTTTGGGGCTTATGGACTCAGCGACTAAGGTCCCTACTGGAGTTCCCAAGAGCAGAGGCTTCAAGATCTAGACAACAACGTGATAGATAAATGGTTTAGGGCTTCTAGAACGGTTCCACGCAAAATTCGAAAAGGTTCTCTAAAAGTGGCTAGTAAGGGTTCTATACAGGTTCCAGAAGGGTTCTAAGCATGCAGCAAGGATTCCGCATAAAGGTTCTAAGGGGTGCCCAGGGTTTTGCTCTGCCGGAATCCCCTGAGCCCCACAACTTACAAGGGGACCTGAACCTAAGCAGCGAAACATACTAAACCCTAACACCCCAACTCCCTAAAACTGTGACCCTGCAATGCGGGCTTCGTTCTTGCTAAGTAGGAGGGAATAACCTCCCTAAAACTTCACCTTAACCCTAAACCAGTGTGACAGTCCTTTCTTAAGGTCTCGAATGCTTAAAACTACGGCCTACAGAGACATAAGCTTAGATCCTTATATAGCTTCTGAGCCCGAACGCCCTCAACCCGAAAGCCTGAATAAGCTCATAAGAGCCCTTGCGGGTAGAACCTCAAGACACCTTAAAGCGCTAATTTGTCAAGCACAGAACTGTATGGGATCCTTTATAGTTAGACTCAGTTAGACTTCTGGAAGCCTTTATGGAAGAACTTCAGACCCTTTAATTACACACGAACCCGCAAGAATCCTTTAGAAATACAATATCCCTTTAGCCCTTGAGCCCGAAACCTCGAACCGTAAAGCTAAACATCCCAAGCTCTATACCCTCAACTCTGAACCCTACGAGCTGGAGGTATCCCTACTTGGAGGTTCATGGGTAGTTATAAGTAGGGTTATAAGTAGGTAACTATGCTTCTAACCCATATTAGTGGACTTCTATCCCCACTTATAACTAGCCATGAACCTCCAAGTACATCCCATTCAGGTATGGTGCTTCGGACGTCTCTGGTGGGGCGGCAGCCCAGAGAAGGAATCGAAGGGAGATGGGCGGGCCTTCAAGGGTTCAGGGTTTAGGGGCTGGGGTTCCCGAGGTGAGGATTGAGGGATTTAGGTTTCAGGGATTTAGGGGTTTACCTTTCCATATATCTATGTATATATATATGTATATCTGTATCTATATATCTATATATATATATATATATATATATATATGCGGTCTCCTTACTTAAGGATGCACTTGTATGTTGTAGGTTCCTTAGTTAGGGAGTCTCGGGCTTTGGGGTTTAAATCGTTTCAAGGGTTCTCTGTGAGGGTTCCCGTAGAGTTTTTGCGGAGTCTACAGGGTTTCGAGGGGGTGTAAGGATTGGGGCTTTAGTGACTTTAGTGTTTAGAGTTTTGGAGGGTGTAAGCTTCAAGCTTTAGCAGTGAGGCTTGCGGTGGAATTGGGTTCCAGAAGGCTTTTGGTTTAGTGGCAGTCGGTGAGAGTGAGAATCCACTTATCGGTTCATCCCGAAAGACAAGGTCCGAACATACTTACTATAAGGGTCTCCGTATCGCTCCTTGAGTATACTGTGGTAGCTATAGTGTACCCCACACCACTATGATGGTTGTTAAGGTACCGAAATTCGGATTTCAAGTGCGTTGTTAGAAGATCCAAAACCACCGGGGCGCATTGCGACCTTCCCCCGAGTGTAGCGCTTCGGGGCTCTATTGCACCTTGCAGAATGGTGCCGTGAGTTTTCGAAACAGGCACCCCCCCTACTGAATGTGGACCCTAACCCTAAACCCAAAACCCCAAAACCCTACCATAATTGAAAAGAATAGCCATGTACACTAGAAGCTTCATGAGATTGTAGATGAACTGTAACAAGCCTGCTGTACAGCACCCATCCGTGCGTGAACACTTTCTCGACCTGCGTATCCAAAAGTTGGTCGCAGCGCGTCAAGCCATGACTTACCCAGTCTCCGTCAATCCCCTAAACCAACCCCTAAGCTTTGCAACCCCGAAACTCTAAACCCCTAAAACCCTAAACCCCTAAAGCCCTAAACCCCTCAACCCTAAACCCTACGTATAACCCGAAACGCATTGTTCCAGGAAAGAGTTGCGAGAGCGTGAGCAAAAGCGAGGCTTTCTTGCACCGATGGGTCAGGGCTCCACAGGGCGGGACTCCGAAAGGGACATCGGCGGGGTAGGGTTTAAGGCTTCGGGTTGAGGGTTTATCGGGGCTCCTTTTTTTTTGTGGGGGGGGGGGGGGCGTGGGGTGGGTTATACTTGAGGTTTGTATAAGAGACCAGGATCTGCTGAAGCTCCCATGCTCTTTGTTTTTTTTAACTTACTTCCGCTGAGAGGCCCAAGCCCGATGCCTCAGATCCTAGATCCTAAAGTCCAAGGATCCTCCAGGTGTTCGGTTCCCAGGTGTTCCCTGTATGGGAGGTGGTCCTTTTCTTATGGGAGTATCAGGAACCCCTGATAAAGCCCAAGCCTTAAACGCTAAGTCTTTCGGAGAAGGAAGCGCGAGACAGGCTTGAGCCGATGTCTGCTTTCTGGGCATGTGCAGTTTCGGGTTCAGATTTGGGTCTTCGGCCTGAGGTATTAAATGAAGAGGCTGTTGAATCTGTGGGGCGTTTGTTATTCGATAGCATGCTGCACTGGAGGCCACCGGAAGCCTCTGAATACACATGCTGCAGAACCGTACGTTTCAAAACCAGAGCAAGCCCTTGACAACACATCGCAACCTGTAACAAAACTGGCACCCAAGGCCCTCGAACCCAAGGACCCTAAGCCCCAAATGTACCTTCCATAAACGAAGAAGTCTCCAAGTATACATATACTTGTATTTGTACATATACAGACATGTAATACCAAGTATGTAATATTCACGATGCTATATTCGAAGAGTATATACAATAGAACATGTCTCAAGTAACGCTTGCAGTCGTCACAGAGATTGAACAGGTACCATTTGCTGTGCCATGGCAAGATAGGGGCTAGAACGGTGATGCTATGGTTCGGGGTATCCAACCCTAAACCCAAAACTCTAAAGCCTGTGATTCGGGGATGTTCGGGGCATATTCTGAAGCTCCTGGGCGGTCTAAGGAGTGGACCGGGCGAGAAAGCGAAAGGCCTGGCGCGAGGCAGAGTTCGGTAGAGAGCTTGACAGAGGCTCGGCTGTTCAGCAGTCCTGTGCATTGGGGTTTTGGGTTTCGGACGGTAGGAGTTTGGTGGTTTAGGTAGTGGGTTTGGGGTTATTTTGGGTTTAGGGTTGGTGGCTTCGAAGTCAACGAGACCTTAACCCATCAATCCCGAACTAACCGAAAGCGTCAATTTCAAAGTTGTCATTCCTGCGATGAGAATTTCTGCAAGTACTAGGATCCCATGGCATCTTGGCGTCTCAGAGAACTTGATTCGCAGGTAGTGGCAAGAAGGGGTTTAAGTGGGCGACTGACTACTACCACAAACCTGTCGAAGGCGCACTACGAAAATAACGATAACCTGCATATTACAGCCTCCCACGAACATCCAGTTCAAGCCAGGCTTGACCTACTATATAGGGGTCTAAATAATTACCAATACTATTTTGGGGGTGGCAAAAGGATAATATACCCCCAACCCTATTCTAATCATTAAGGCCCCGACTTTATAGTACCCTTATCGATCCCTCATAGACCCCCTTTAAAGGAACCCGATTCTAATTTTTAAGGCCCCTGTATGAAGCCCGAAAACCAAGCTTTCTCATAATACCCCAACACCCTATTCTAGTTATTTTTTGAGGCCCTTACATTAAATCCTTATAATGGCCCCTGTAGTAGGCCTTAGAGCCACCTTTAAAGGAACCCCCCCAAAACCCTCTTCTCTCATAGCGCCGATCCTGGGGTTCAGCGTCAGCTCTTGGGCCGGCTTACAGGCAGTGCTTAAGGACTCACGCAGCATGCACTTCCGGTCCGGCAAGCGGTTTAGGGTTTAGGGTTTAGGGCCCTGAACCCTAAAGCCTTAAATGGTACCTTATTTTGGGGTCCTTAGAATAAGGATCCTCCTATGTAGGGTACAACATTAGGGTCCCCATTTTCCGAAACCTCCAAAATTTTAAAATCTATAAACTTTGAACTCGAAAACCTACATAATCGCAGCCATACCAAACAGGAAGTTCTGAGCCATGTGAAGATGGTCTCAACCCTCGGCCATGAACCTAACGAAACTTTCACAGCTCGAGAAGCCAAGGACTGCAGGCCGCGGAGAAAAGGCTTCGCGACGAGGAGAGGGAGCGAGACGACGCAGATCGTGAGAAGGAGGACCAGGAGGCGATGTATGTAACCTTTAACCTTTTAAGGGTTCTTTAAAGGGTTCTATAAGGGATCTATATAGGTACTATGATATAGGGGTTTAATGATTAGAATAGGGTTTGGGGCCCATTATACTATATTTATAGTAAGGAACCACCAAAATAGTATTGGTAATTGTTCAGGGCCCTATAATTGGTACCCTGTGGATCTTATAGAACCCTACTATAATTCAAAAGCTTAACCTTTTTGGACTATAGGCACTCAGCACCTAATAAGGCGAGAGCACCATTAGGGCTTGACGGGGTGCTAGGGGATTTTGGGCTTGCGTGCTTTAGGGTTTCAGGCCTTTTGTGTTTAGGGAAGCCGTCATGCTTCTGATTGCAATGGTCATTCCTGGAACTACATCTAATTCCAACACGGTCTTCCGGCATTCTTCTCCCACTCTAAGCTAAGCCCCAACACGTAAACTTCGGCCCACACCCTGAAATCCACAACCGAAATCCCGGAAAAATCTACACCGTTGCAGAATTAGGGTTTAGGGTTTAGGGTTCCAGGGCTTGCTTGTGGATTGCTTGGTGTCCGGCTCGGTCATCGAGAAAACCCGAGTACCCTATTCAAGATACTCATAGGTGGTCTACTTTACGATGGCTATACCGGGGCAACAGCCTACTGGAAAAGGCAGCTGGCTTTTAGAGATAGTTGCATCGTGGTTAAGGCAATACACGGCTAGACACTATGAATGTAAAAAACATTCTTAGCATTGCCATTTCCTTGTTGAGTGACACTCGGCCCATGCGGATGTTGGGGCTTGAAAACTTACAAGCTCGACCCTACTGCAGATGACGTGCCCAGACCCTCTACCAACAAAGATTCCTTTTCAGAGCTCGTATCTTGTAGTTTGAGTATCGATATCGCAGGTCTTAAGGAATTATGGCCAGAGAATTCGGACTGTGTTTGATGCTACAGGTGATCACGCACTGGACGGAGACCCCCTCATTCCCAACGCAGAATCGCAAGCATGGACCTCACAGTCATGTCGCCCTCCACAAACCCAGTTGAAAACCCCAAAGCTATCAGAAGTCTGCCTGCTAAGGCAGTAGCAGGTTACTGTTTTACTGCCAGTAACATCGCCATTTAGTTGAAGCGTCGTTATCCTCGTGTGTCGGTCCAACTCAATGGATGCAGAAGGTCCAAGAGAAGCAGAGGAAGGAGCTGAAGCTCGAGAAGCTCGAGGCATGTGCTGCTAAAGCTCGCAGATATCTTCCCGATCTATATGACATTCAAAAGCCGAAATCCATGGAATTCAGAGCACTCTACGCCAAACTGGCCGGTGTTCTTACACATAGTTCTGTAATTCTACCAGGGGTTTGCGCGTCCGTCTTGGCTTGACTGCTGTATGTCCAGGGCAGGGAGGGAGGGAGATGTGGCCATAGCGGGACCCCTCGTTACACGCCAGAGATAGTTGATGTTGAAGAGTAGTTTAGAGTATGGGCTCCTGCAGCAAAAGGAGTCGAAGCCCTGAAACCAGTTATTACTGTTATAACTATCATTATTATTCTTATTCCTGTTTTTTATGGTTAGTATGTTCTTATTGTTATGAGTACTATCAGTCTCTGACGAGGCCGAGGATGGCTTGGTTCGTACGCTGAACGTGGCACAGCTGGCGGACAATCGGGCGCTGATGCAGATGGTAGAGAAGGCCATGCTATACGTTTTCGTTAAAAGGGCCATCTGGGTTTTCGTTTATATAAGGCTTATGAGGGGGGAAGGCAGGGTCTTAAAGGTTTGGGTGTGAGCAGATCCGCGCTCCTCCCCTCGATGAGAGTTCGCCGCTAAGTCCAGGACCTATATACTTATACACCCTAGACCCTGTTTATAAGCCCCTACGCGCCACAAGTATTTCTGTGCGCATGTGTATGTTGCGCGCTAGTGGTGAGGGCGGGGGCTAGTAGTAGAAGCCCTTCTTTATAACACTTGTCTTGTACGCCTGATACAGCCCTTCTGTTACCTTGCGAGCCTCCTACATTAGAAACCCTACATTGGCGTGATTTCATAGACTTTTAAGAGTCCCCAGCGATGCGCTCTCCACGGTCCTCAGTGAGCCTGTTTATGCGGGGCCTTCAGAACTACCAAGATTATTCCTGAGGGCCGTAAGATGTTCTAAGTATACTTAAAAGCATCACCACATCCGGATTCCGACCACTCAGGCGCCAAAGTTATGACTCATATGTAAACCCTAGACCCTAACCCTAAATCTTATACCCGAGATTTCAACCCTAAGCCCTGAGCCCAAAATTCAGTCGACCGTCAGGTCCAGGAGGAGCCTCGCGAGGAGCTCTTTACGATGAACCCTCCTCGCGATATGTTTTGAGGTTTTTAGGATCAACAAAGAGCCCTCGGGCCTCTTTTTGGGTTTTAAGGTTTATATATATATATATATTATATTAATAAGGTTCTGGGGTTTTAGAGTTAAAAAACCCTAGGGCATCTTTTTGGGTTTGAGGTTTGTGTAGGGTCTACGGTTTTGGGGTTGTTTAAGGCACTTTTAGGGTTTAGCGTGTTTAAGGGTCTAGGGTTTAGGGTTTAGGGGTTTAGGGTTTAGGGTTTTTAGGGCGTGAAACCCCATAACGCTGGAACATGAAGCTTGGGTTCATCTTGGCGGACCAGTCCGCCGTAGCACGTGCACAGACGCAGACGTACCTGTCCTCTGCCTAAGCGGTATTGTCCTTTAGATGAAGAGCTCTGCGGCTTCCAAAGCTCGTATATGCCCTAATCCCATGAGCCCCGGCTCACGATAGCACTTTCACAGCGCAGCAAGCGGGGTGTTCAAGCGGGGCGTTCGGCTCGTGCGAGTCACTCTCATGATTCTCGGAGCCCTTCTGGTGATACGATTCGTGATACGTATGAATCTCTGCCGTGTTCACGACTTGACCAAACTCATTGCAGTGTTCATAGCATGAGCTGCCTTTCCCAAGACTTTCAAGCAAAGCCCAAGCCAGATCCACATGCATGCGGATCTTTTCTGTGCTACAGTCTTCTGGGATTGCAGGTCAGCCTTTAGACTAGTGTCTTGGCTCTTGTGATAGACCGAAAGCATAGCTGTGCTCTGTCCGGCTTTTCTGGCGACTCAAGCTAAGTTGCTGAATAACCTGGTGATGTTGCACGGTTCAGGGTTTTAGGGTGCAGAGAGGAAACCGTGAGATACTCGGACATGTTGTGGTAGAAAAGGCTTCTGCGATTCGTAGTGGACCCCAACTCTCGGAGTAAGGTGCGGAGGCTTGATGATTCAAGTACTGACGGGATATCGTATCTCTAACCCCTTGCGGTACCACACATGTTTCGAATCTTCACATTGACGTGAGTGATGCAGCATTTTCGGCAAGGCCCAAGCTCAGGGCCGTGTACATTGCCGAGTCACAAAGCCTTCGCCTTAATCCCTTAGACCCGAGAGGGAAGCCACACGGAAGCAAACCCCCAAAATAGCACAAGGAAGGAAGCGACCTCACATCCACTGAACCTCGAGCCTGTACCGTTCACTTAGGGTTTAGGATGGCTAAGGGTTTCGTTTGGGTTTTCGGACAAGACCCATGAACTCTGCAACGTACTGTAGTACTGTGTTACCTTACTTTGTGACTATCGGATCCTTGCTTTCCAAGGGCAGGCACTCTAAACCCCAAGCCCAACAACCCTGATAGAACCCCAAGAACCCTAGGAAGCCTAAGAACCCTATGAACCTGAAGCACCCTAAACGCCCAACCCTATACCCTACTGTAGGGGCCCTAACCACTAGAATAGGGTTTTGGGCGGTTCCTCACTGTAGTTATAGTATGCTATACCCCCTGATCCTACTCTAACTATTCAGGCCCCTACATGATAAGAGCCCCAAGGAAGCCCTAAACCCTGCAAACCCTAAACCCCCCAAGCCCAAAAACCCTCTAAGAGCCAAGGAAGCTGGACACAGCGTATTTACGCAACGAGCGCTTGCTCGAGCGAAAGCTGCGGCCTTGGCTTGAGCGAAAAATCGACGCTTGGAGCAGTGGACAGACATTCAGGGAGTGGGGTTTAGGGAAGAAGGGTTCCTTCAAAGGGTGCCATAAGGGTTCCGGTTTGGGGTTTAGAGTTTAGAGTTTAGGGTTTAGGGTTCAGGGATTGGGGCTTTGGGGTTGAGGGTTTAGGATTGATACAGGGATTCGGGCTTTGGGGTGCTAGGGTTTGGGGGTTTAGGGCCTTTTTTTTTTTTTAAAAAAAAAAAGGGCCTTAAGGTTTAGGGACTCTTCGTTCCTAGAGTTTGGCTCTTTCTTTTCTTGTTTGTTATTTCTTGGCGTTCTTCTAGTTGGCCCTTAGGACTTTAACTCTTTGGGTTTCTATATGAACTATAATAAGGGGGCTAAAAGTTTAACTTTTAGGAGGGGTTCAGAAGTCAGCCAAGAATTTTTGGGCTAGTTCTAGCTGTCAATCTTCAAAGCCCAGTTTGGTCTCATAGCAGCGGTGGAAACCTTCAGGCCGTCTCCCAACAATAAACGCAAGCCCACCTCCCAATGTGAGTGGCAGTAAAACCCTGGCCCCAGTCATGTCGTCGTCCTTGATAGCTTCGTGAATGCGAGAAACCTTTAGAAGCTGAAGTTTAAGGCTTCGCATGCAGACTTTCGGTTTGGAAGGGTTTCAGACAGATGGCAGCCCGAATATTCAGTAGTACAATCATAAGGCCGACCACTATCCCAAACCTTATACCAATGTTCAGACCCCTCTCTTCACTCTACACTGCCTCATGTCGTGACTGTTAAAGTACTCAACATTGCGCCCTGAAGCCACAGCTCCTCGTTGGGGACCTAAGCAGCAAGCACTCAGATCCGCAAACCTCGAAGACCAACCCCAACAAGCTTTCCTGCCACAGGGCCACTCATGGCAGTTGGGTTCGGAGGGAGGTTGAAGGCTAGAGAAGTGGGCTGCGAAGGTAGGCATTGTCCCCGCAGTTCACAGCGATAAGGACCTTCATGGGAACTTACTTTCGAACAAGCTGTTCGACTCTTCCCAACCCTTCGAGTGCCGCAGGAAAGCCCTCTCTGAAGTAAGTATAATTAGGGTTTAGGGTTTTAGGATCTAGGGCAACTAGGGTTTTAGGCTTTAGGGATTTAGGATCTGGGCCTCTGGAATCTCAAAATTGTAGAGCCTCGGGGCCAAATCCTTTTCAGCCCCTGCGAAACTCCAGCAGAAGTGGTAGCAGCAGGAAGAGTAGCACCGCTCCAATCTCAGGATCTCTACATGGGTGGCCAGACGTCAGACCTTGTGGAGCTAGTCATCCGGCGGGTACCGTGGACGAAATATGAGGCTTAACCCTCAGGTCCAATGCATGTATACAAGTCTTGTTTAATTTCAAGACTGTGAGGTCGAAGTCTACAGTGTGATGCTCACTTAGGGGTAACTTATTGTGGCTATAGCGGCTATGGGTTGGGCAGCTGGGCATTCAATAGGAGCCGGCAGAAGGCCCTTTCATGATAAGGAGTCATCAACAGGTCTAGTGTATTTGCAGATGTTCCTGCAATTTCCAAAATCCTTCCTCAAGCCTCCTTACTTCGCTATACTGTAGTGCACCCAAAGCACCATTCCAATTTTTCAGGCCTCTATATCACACCACAGAGTATGGGTGAACCTTGTCAACAGCTGACGGTGCGCAGAATGTGGAGCGGTCGTAGTCAAGTACACACCTGCTTTGACAAACGGGCTGACCCCATTCATAAGGACACTGCTTCACGATCCGTCACACATTCCGTGAAACTACATGGAAATCTACATACACATGCCTAGCAGCCGATTGTAAAACCCGAGAAGCGTTTCCCGAGTCTAGACCCTGTTTGGGACTTAGGCTTTAGGTTCAGGGTTTTGGGTTGTTAGGGCTTTTTCGGGTTCATGGGCTCAAGGCGTTATGCTTGAGAGTTTGTGGGCGTTTTCGATCGCACGGCTGGATTCAGGGTTTAGGGTTTAGGCCTCAGAGCACGACTTAGGTCAATGGTGCGGTGCAGCCGGATCCGCTGATAGCCGAGCTGGAGAGGTCCAACCTGCTTTGTTCATTCATCTAACCACTGAAAAAGATCTGCATCATTGCTGTTGCTGTTGCTGCTGCTGCTGCTATTGCTGTTGCTGTTGCTGGTGGTGGTGTTGGAGGTGTTGTTGGTGTTGGTGGTGTTGGTGTTGGTGTCGGTGTTGGTGGTGTTGCTGTTGGTGTTGCTGTTGGTGTTGGTGTTGGTGTTGGTGGTGTTGCTGTTGCTGTTGCTGTTCGTGTTCGTGTTGGTGGCGGTGGTGTCGTGTTGGTGTTGGTGGTGTTGGATGGTGTTGGTACCGGTGTTGGTCGTGTTGGTGTCCTTGTTACATGGTGTTGGTGGTGTCGGTGTTGGTGTTGGTGTCAGTGTTGGTGTTGGTATGTGTTGGTGTTGGTATATGTTGGTGTTGGTGTCAGTGT
The DNA here is from genome assembly GCA_003297005.1 of Symbiodinium sp. clade A Y106. NCBI lineage: Eukaryota > Dinophyceae > Suessiales > Symbiodiniaceae > Symbiodinium > Symbiodinium sp. clade A. The sequence continues at coordinate 60,047 of BGNK01002407.1, forward strand.
TGGTATGTGTTGGTGTTGGTATGTGTTGGTGTTGGTGATGTGTTGGTGTTGGTGGTGTTGGTGTCGGCGGTGTTGGTGGTGATGGTGTTGTCGTCGTCGTGGTAGTCCTACTCCCTCAGACCAGTACCCCGAACCTGAATGCATAAACCCCGACACCCCAAGCCTTTCCTCGCCAGCACCCTCTAAAAACCTTAAACCGCAAACCTTAAACCCCAAACACCTAAACCCTAAAACCCCCACCCCCCCCGCCCCGCCTCAACAAACAAAGAAACTAAACCGTCCGGAGGTTTTTGGACGAATACGCCGAACCTTTAGTCGAGCGTCTCTGGCGCATGCTTGCGTTGGAGATGATGCCCGGGCTGCAGACTTGGGGTTTGGGGGTATTCATGTTTTCAGGACATGGGGCTCATATGATTTCTATACGGTGCCTTGCGGCTTACGTGTTTCTTAAAGTTTGGAGGCTTGTTTGAGGTTTGTACTTGGTTTTGAGGTCGGGCATGCACATTTACTTACAGTCTTAATTTTACTTTAGTTCCAGGTTTGAGTTTTCATGTAATTCAAGCTCTGCAGGGGAGTAGGATGAAGGAGAGTTTGTGGCGGGCCTTCGTGGAGTAGGATTTTGGGTCATATGGCTTCTGGGACGTAGGACTCTGGGTTTTGAAGATGCCGGTCGTAGTCGTCGTTATCGTCGTTTGAACAGTAGTGGTATGTAGTGGTGGTAGTAGTCGCTGTCGTCTTCATAGTCGCAGTCGTACTGGTACTGGTGGCGGTAGCGGCAGTGGTCGTCGGTGTATTTGTTGTAATGTTTGTCGTTGTTATCGAAGTATAGGTAGTAATACTAGTAGTATGTAGTAGTAGTAGTAGTAGTAGTAGTGGTAGTGGTAGTAGTAGTAGTAGTAGTAGTAGTAGTAGTAGTAGTACGAGTAGTAGTAAAGTAGGAGTAAGTAGTAAGTAGTAGTCAGTAGTAGTAAGTAGTAGTGAGTAGTAGTAAGTGGTAGTAAGTAGTAGCAAGTAGTAGCAAGTAGTAGTAGTAGTAGTAGTAGTAGCAGGAGTAGTAGTAGTTAGTAGTAGTAGTAGTAGTAGTAGTTGTAGTATTTGCAGTATTTGTAGCATTTGTAGTAGTAGTCGTCGTGGTGGTAGTGGTGTTAATGATGGTGGTGGTGGTGCTTGTGGTAGAAGTCCTGTTTCTAGCCCACTGACCTACTTAGAGACCCAAACTCTACACGGAATTTACCCGAAGAAGCCGCCACATCGAAGGATGCAGAATGGCATTGCCCTCCCCAGCGTGGTGAAGCGACAAAAGAAGGCCCACTGCTATTGAGATTTCGGGCTCTTTGGATTCAAGGAGAGAGGAACATTGTCCCGACATGTCGATTATCTGCATCACAGAATCTCGCAGCAGTTCGATACCACGGCGTGAATAGTTCGATCTCATTCGTTGGCGGGGGAAGAGTTTAAACTCGAACGCAACCCTGTGCCCTTTGAGCCCGGAGTCCTGGTGTTCGGGATCAGACGTAGAGCCTCAACTGTTCTTCCCGACTCTCGGCGGCTGAGCAGCTGGCATTTCATGGGCACATGTAACCCTGGCATCGGTTAAAAGAAAAGAATTGTGAGCCACGGAACGCAGCAACCAGGAAATCAACACCCGAAGTTCCAGCTTTTCCGGCCAGGAGGAGCTGAAAGAAGAAAAGTGAGCAGCAGCGCGACTGCTCCTGTCTGCGTATTGCCGTTTAGAGCTTGGGTTTTAGGGTCGGGTAGTGGAATACAGGGTTTATGCTTTGGGTTTTCACGGCATGTGTTCAGGGTGCATGTGTTTGGTGAAGCTCCGGAAACCTGAACGCTAAGTCGACCGACGAAATGCTGTTACCAAGACCCACAGCCCTATACGGCCCCTAAATGCTACGTAACAGCTTCGACCTCGAAACCATAGGCTGAATGTCTCTCAGGGCTTCATGTGCTGGATCGATTTCAGGAGATTGTTGTCGGCATTCTGCATTCCCAACCCTACTCCTGCACTGATTCTTTTGTATCTTTTAAATGCAGTGTCAAGATCCCCTCCCCGCAAGAGCAAACACTAGGCTTTCATGTAGGAGAGAATCATTGAGAACACGGGCTTTTTACATCTGGGAGCTTTCTGGGACCCCTGTGACGACGACGTAACCCAAGTCTGCGGTGGGGACAACCATTGACGAACCGAATGTCGAAGCTTTACGACTGGTTTGGTTCCCTGGCTTTTGCACCAACTAGGCAGTCGTTTGCGATATTCAAGGACAAAATAAACCCCGAATTCCTGCAGCCTCTGAAATATGTGCGAGATTCCGAGAGCCTTACGTTTACGGCAGGGGTTCCCAACTGTTGAAGCCCTGTACTATTTGGAGGATCAGGGGATTTGTTACTATGAGTTACCTACATGCGGCTTTTCTCCTGATCCTCCGCAGCTGCCAAATCGAGAGCCTGCCTGGGCGTGGAGGAAAAAACTTGCAAGATTGCTACAGCTGAGAAATTTCGTTTTGGACGTTGGATGGCTTTGGTCTTCTAAATCCAAGTATATGGACCATAAACAAAACTGCGCTAAATTAGTAGGACTCTTGTTTTGGAGACCCGAGAGGGGGGGGGTCTATGGAAATGAGCTTCCAAAATATTTTAACTACGACAAGTACATTATCGTATGGTAGGATCCCGAACATGGTTCAAGTTCCTGAATTAAGGGATTTTGGAAGGTCTGGGTGGTTTCACGAATGTTTGAGGACTTCGCGGTCTGAAGCTTGTGTTGGGCGCAGGTGGGCCACCCACGGGAAGTGAGAAATGGCCCATGAGGCGCACTAGGGATTTTGGGGTTCGGCCTACTACCAGTATCCCTTTTAACTATCGTCTACCAGACCCCAAAACCTGATTGAACTCATTAAAGCCTTCATATTGCTACACAAACAGTGGGTCTGGCTGCATTGGAAGCTTGAACTTTCAGCTACGGGATGGCCGCGCCGCGACGCAAGGACTCCCTCTTCATGCTGTGGCACCAATTGGACTGCATACTCTCTGGTGTTTAGTGTTGAGGGGGTTGTGGTGTAGGGGTTTAGGGTTAAGGAGCTGCAAGTTGATTGGTAAAAAAACGGATCTTGAAGTTTGCCTTAAGTCTTATGCCCAAGGCTGTCCTCAAGGGAGGTAAGGTCATATCCATTTTGGAGGGTGATCTGGCTGGCACCCTCTGTGTGTATATCAGAATGAAACAGAGAGTTTCCTCAAATAGGGGGCCCTAATACAGTACCCTAAATACTAGGATCCTCATTGTAAGGACCCCAAAATAAGGGACTCCGATTTTTTGGAAGCTCTACAGTAAACCCTTATAGAGCCCGAAAAAAGGAACCCTTATAGTAACCCGAAAAAGGAACCATAAGGTACCCCTAATTTCGGAAACTCCCATTTCTGTGTTTGAAAAGGGCCGTCGGCCTGAACTCCGTGTAGCTGAGTAGGTTAGCTTCACATCCTTCCCTAAGGGTCCATGTACCCAAATAGGGGTTCCTTTAAGGGTTCCTATAAGATTACCATAAGGGTTTAGGGTTTAAGGGTCCATGTACCAAAATAGTATATGCTTTGGCCTTAAAAGTAATCCCTATATAGGTACAGTGGGCCTTTTGGGTACATGGACCCTTACGGCTTGTTGGGCATGTACCGTCCCATATACTCCTACCATACTTACAAGATTAATCGTAAGTCGTATTGGAGCCAGAGGACTCAAGAATCAGGCCGTTTAGGTTTAAGCTGTCGCAGACATCACTAGCAGTTTTCTGTATATCATATCTATGGTACTGAACCTGAACCTTAACAATAAAAGTCCAGAGTCCGAAATCCGTGCGTCCACACCTAATCCCCAGGACTCCTTGGAACCTAACACTTTTTCATTCCCATAAGTCCCACATCTTGTGACCTCCTTCTGGTTTAGGGAGTCTCCAAGCCCTTCAGCCTTTGAGCTACTTGTATTTTCTACCCTTCACTGCTAGTGCAGGAACCCTGTTGAGAACCCCCGGTCGTTGCAATTCCATTCAAAGGTTAGGATCCGTATTGAGGGCCCTCACAACATCTAAGGGGTTCTTAGCCGGCGTCGTTCTTACACTTAGGGCTTTAGGGTTTAGGGATCTTTGGTTTATGGTTTATGGCCACCCTTTCTAAGATCACCCAGAAGCAAGCCCATGGATGCCATTGAGCAGTAATTAGCTAGGTCGCTCGGCAGTACCGGCACCCTCTTTTTGTTTTTCGCGTCTCCCATTAATACTATTAATACTGAGTAGCGGGAATGTAAGGGTACCTTTTTGCTAAGCGGCGGCTGAAGCGTCGACCCGCAATTCGACTTCACAGCTCTTGTAAACCTGCTGGCTTTGCTGGGCCGACTGCCAACCCCCCAAAATAAGGTACCCCGAATTTTCGGAAACTTCCATCTGCGCCGCTGGAGAAGCAGCAGTGGACAGGCATCCGTTTGGGCTGCTCGGCCTTGCAGCTAACCCTCACCCTCGGACTTTTGGCTGTGGCCGCCGCTGGGCAGGTGGTGTTGATGAAGTACCATGGCGGCCCGGGCGTTGGGTCTGCGGTCTCGACCCTGCTGCAGGCGAGCAAGAGCGATGCCTACCAGACAAACGTCACGAGAGACCAATGCACGTCGTGATCCAGGCGCTCAATCCTATAGCGTTATTCTCGGTGAGCGTGCTCAAGGCGTCCACTGCAACCCGCGATTGAGTTGACAGCCATCCTGCTCTGCAGAGGTACTCCCGCAGGTGTGAAACCGAACTCCTCCAAGGAATGCAAGTTGGACGAGGAGCTGGCAAACATTTCGGACAATCCGAATTCCGTCCTGAACATGGTCAGCAATGCTGGCATGTCCTGTGCCCAAATGTTCCTCGCATTTTGTGAAATAGGATAGGCAGTGATGCCACACGTGCAAACCAGTCCAGTAGCCGGAGTATGCTGATCAACAGACTATTTTGTTTGTTGGTGCTCTTCTGTACGCTGTGTTTGTCTTACTGGTATATTCCGTGCTAGTATCCTACAGGCATTCGCCAGCATGCTCCTGTCAGTGATATGCGAGATGAACGTGGATTGTCTGTGTGGTGGTCTAAAGGCTCAGGTTATTACATGCTTTGTGTATTCATATCTGTCGCTGTTCCGGGAAGCTGGCATGTCACTCCCAATGTCCCAGTAGCCAGCCTGACCTCATGAATGCGTGCCTGCCCAGTGCGAGTGTGCGAGTCGAAACCCCTTATACCCTAAATCCCTGCACAATCTTCTGCGGAGAAAGGGGGCTATTGCACTGCAAAAAAACCCTAAATCCCTAAACCCTGCAGAACCCAAAAGCCTTCCGAGCCGGAAAAAGGCCGCGATGCCTCCTTTGCTGCCGAAGCTCGAGGGTCCCAAGCTCTCAGCGCCGGGGCAGCCGCTCGGCTCTACGATACTCTACTATAGTAGAATATGGTTTAGGGTTTAGGGTTGGGGTACTTCACTAAATTAGGGTCCCGTTTAGGGTCCTTCTTAGAAGTGTGCCGTAGTATATTTGGGATTTGGGACTCAAAAAGGGAACCTAGTTCAGACCTACCTATATGGTTTAGGGTGTAGTGAGGTTCCTGTAGGCTCCACCGAAGTTCCTGTTTGGGGTTACCGTATAGGATCCGATGTATGAACAGGAATACAGGTACGATAACCTACGGAGACTACAGGTACGATCGCCTACTATAGTAGAGTATGCTCTGGTAAACTATAATAGACTAGAGTGCGATAATATGCTATGACATACTAGATGAAAATACTTTGATACACTCTTTTACCTGTTTGATATAATACAACCCATCAGACGATAGTATACTGTAATGTATTTAGGTATGCTACGACATACTGTAGCACATGTTTATACACGATAAGATGCTGTAGTTCAGCATACTGTAGTAGACTCTGCCGCGGCCGCCATGAGGGGTTTAGGCTTGCTCAGAATTCAATTAGTCATACTCCAAAGGTTACCTAAGCTCCGGATGTTTAGGTATCCCCTGGCCTTGGTATGGGCTCAACGCTTTCGTTTGATAAGTTCCAGCCCTAGGCCCTCAACCATCCTAGCGTAGAAGCCAAAAAGTTGAAAACCCAATAGCCTCAATCCCTAAGAGTAATGTACAAGGAATCCCAGCACTATTTGGCCTTAATCCGGTTTCCAACTTTATGGTGTTTACTGTAAACCCCAAACCCCTAAACCCGAAAGCCTTTTGGGAGGAGAGCAGATGCCCCAAAGACGAAGCCCTGAAATGGGGAAACATGAAGACTCCCAAGCATCGTAATCAGGGAACATTCCCTGGGATAAGGTTTAGGGGTTGGCCTGGATCAGAGATCCGATCATGATTCTTCGAGCCTTCGAGCTTGCGAGCCCTATGCCTTAGCCCCTACACCCCTTAACCCCCTGGACCCCAAAACGCTGAACCCTGTACCCAAAACCCCGAAACCTTGCACCCTGAACTCTACACCCTATATCCCTACACCCTGCTAGAGGTTCGGAACGGCCGAGTCGCTGACGCCAGGCGAGAAGAAGATTTCGGTGCACGTGTTGATGGGTTTATGTTTTGGGGGATTTGTGGGCCCTCAGCGGTAAACACCCAAACCGTCTTGGGGTGGATGGTGTTGCGCTATAGGATTCGGGGTTAGGATGGCTGGGAAGTTTTTGGAGTTGAAGAGTTGCGAGTGATTTTTTTCTCGGAGTTCGAGTTGGGCTCAGGATCTCAAAGTCTATCAGGTTTCTGTTTCAATACGGTTTAGGGTTTAGGGTTTCTGTTTCAAGTTTCCAAGGTCAGAGTTTGGCTTGGCGGAGGTTGTAGGTCTTCAACCTTCAGGACGTTGTGGCATCTAGGGTTCAACTTTGGGGTCACTTGGCCATCTCCCTGCGAGAAGTTACTGGCTCAATTTGTGACGCGGGTCTGCACCGAATGTACTGAAACTCTGAGCGATCACGAAGCCTCCCTGAAGCGTGGCGACTGGTCAGCAGACATCTCACATTCACTTTGCCGTGGAGTTGAGTATCCAAATATAAACCATTTGCAGGCGGGAATCGCAAGCCACCATCCGGTTACTCGATGCGGCACCAGCACCAAGACTTTGACACCGTCTGACCGTACAATCACACCAGTGAAGGTCACGGGCATGATCTTCCTGACAAGTGTCAGTGAGCGACAAAGCTTGAATGAGCCAGGGACTACACTGGCACTTGTTGCGCAACCAATCTTTGTTGCCCCTAAGCCCTAAACCCGAAACCCGATCCGAACCCGGACTTTTGAGGCTTCAGGGTGGCACTCTAAAGGGTTTACGCAGCAATTGGGGTTCGGACTCGGGGTTGCGTGTTGCATACGAGCAGGATGCATCTTCTGAGGAATTTGCAACTTGCGGTTCAGGGCCAAAGGCCCAGTGTTTTGCATGGTGTTCAGGGTTTGTGATGGTTTACAGCTTTTGGAGTTGATTTTGCGTTTCGGGTTTAGAGCACAGTTCCAAAAAGGGCTTTACCCAAAGGCCCCATAGTAGTTCCTTCTTGGGATTACCTCATAAGATTCTAAATCTGAACTGGAACTACTGTGGGGTGTATGGGTAGAGCACAAACAGCCCTGAATCCCTAAACCTTAACCCCTAAACCCTAAACCCTGAATCCCAAACCCCGACGCCAGTGGTGGCCGCATCCTCGCCCTCGACAGTGTCAATTTCTTCCACGCGCGACGGGCGAATTGCCTGCCCGGCCACATTGTGGGTTTAAGCCGAAGGTTTGAGTAGTTTGAAATGGGAGTTTGCGCAAATTCGGGGTACCTTATTTTGGGTCCTTATTATAAGGATCCTGATATTTAGGGTATTTATTGGGGTCCCCTATTTTGGGAAACTCCCAAATGATCATCACGAGCATTTCAAACTCCATGGGAGTCTTAAGACAACAGACCTCCCGACCCCAATCCCTAAACCCCAAACCCCCGCATGTCCTGCCGTGGATTCGGGCTTGAAGAAAAACTGTGTAGCTTGTCGGAACCCAGAAGCTTTGATGCCTGAAGTTCACCCCTAAACCACAAAACCCATACCCTGAATTGTATAGTAAGCATACTCACAATTACTTCAAAAAAGGAATTTGAACTAAGGAAGATTATTATAGCTATCAGGCAGGCCTTATCCGCCTATAGCTTTGACTAAATGAAGAGGCTGAGGAAGTTCCCGGGTTAGGAAATCCGGTGCGGGAGAAACTCCGCCTGTTCACCATTTCATGTCGGCTCAAGTAGCATCGTTGATGTTGTTTTGAAGTTCATTGGGTGATTGTTGGTTATTTTTGTCACCTGGGGTTTAGGGTTTAGGGTCTAGGGTTCAGGGTTTAGGGTTACTGTAAACCCTGATATCTGTGAGCCCCAAATCCGACGTTTGCCGAGATTCGACTGGCGGACGAAGGAAAGGTCATAAACCAAGCAAACCGTAGGAACTAGTAGGGTTCCTTTCAAGGGTTACTAGAAGGGTACTAATGGATCCATAAGGGTACTATAATCATGTAGGAGCCTGATTAAGAAACCTTGGGCCCTTATTTGGGTTCCTTGTTTGAATCCTACTATTTTGGGGGTTATGGGTCCAGGGTTTCTTAATCAGGTTCCTACATTACCAGAATCGCATAAGCCCTAAACTCTACTCACTTCTTCTAGGGTGATCGAAGTCTACTTACCTTACTGTCTTTCGGGGTGGGGGAAGAAGTGAGGCAAAACTCACTTGCTTCGCTGCCCCCCTCTTTGCTTTGACCATGGCGATGGAATGGCGCGGCGTAGATCATGGTTGGGCTCAGGTGGATAGGGATTTTGATTCAGGATTGGGGATTCAGGGTGCAGATTGTGGATTTCAGGAGTGTTCTCAAATTGCGGGCTCCAGAATGGGAGCTTCTGAGGATGAGGATCTGTAAAAATCGGATCAATACCAGCGGTTCCGCTTCTGAAAATTCCAGGACTGCTTTCGGGTTGGGGTATGGGGTTCTTCTGACAGCTTCTTCTGGTTCGGGTTTCCGAGTTAGCACCTCGTTGGCTCTTCATTTCCGGCTCATTCATTCTGCATCCGGCCTTTCAGGGCTTAGGGGTTAAGGACTTTGGGGTTTAGGCTTTAGGGGTTTAGGCGTTTAGGGTTTGGGCGTTTAGGGTTTAGGGGTTCAGGCTTTAGGTGGTTTAAGGACTTTGAGGTTTTGGGTTTCAGTGTCGAGATTCTGGGGTTAGGGCATTACTTTGCCTGGCGCCAAGGGTTGAAGTCTTGTCCTTATTAATATAGTTGCCTAAATTGCCTAAATAATTACCTATACTATTTTGGGGGTTCCTTCTGATTCTTATAACGAACAAAATATACCCCCCCCCCACTCCCCACCCTGTTCTGATTATTAAGGCGCCCATAGTACTCGGCCGCAGGAAATGGCCCCGAAGTTGGCCGTTTGCTTCTTTGTAAAGACATGATTTTTCGCGAACTGGCGTTGGTGGAGTCATTGTTGCAGCTGGGAGAACAGTTTCGTCGCTAGTCGCTGCTGCTACTACTACTGCTATTGCTGCTGCTACTAGGTCTACTACTACTGCTACCACTGCTACTACTCCTGCTGCTACGACTGAACTGGAATTTGAAGTCCCTTAACCCCAAAACCATACGCGACCCTGCCTGCTAGTATCTATGCTCAGGAGCAAGCGCCCTGGCTTTGCTGCCACCTGAGGTTTGGGATGAAGTTGTGTTTTCGGGGTGTGGCTGCAGGGAATAAGGTTCCAGGTGTAGGATTTTTCTGGCTGTTTTTTGGGGGACGGGGTTGCCGGCTTTCGGTTCCATGCCTAAACCCGAAACCCCAAAGTCCTGAGTACTTCAACCCCTGAACCCTGAGACCCCCAACGTTTAGGGTTTAGGGTTTAACAGCTCCAAGCCCTCCGGCCAGGTTCAGGGATCGAGACAGGGTCTGGCCTTGGGGTTGCGGTGCGAGTTCCTGGGCCTGGCAGGTTTTAGACTTTAGGGTTTAGTGAGGTTTTTTTGGTGTAGAGTTGAGTGTTTAGGATTTACCTACAGTCTCCATTGTAGTTCCTTTTTTGGTTAACCAAAATCTCTATTATAGGATCCTAACCATAAAACTGGCTAACCAAAAAAAGGAACTACAATGGAGACTGTAGGTAGGGCAGATTTTGGGAGGAGGGTTGAGACCCTAGCCCTATTGGGATGAGGGTTAAGTGTTTAGGGTTTAGGGGTTTAGGGTTTAGGGTTAAGTTTGGGGGAGGAGAGAATCTAAATGAAATGGCTTAATTAGGTCTGATAGGGTTTTGGGGGGTGTGTCATAAAGTTATCATAAGCACTGGGCCCATAAGTTATATGAAGCTATATACCGTTGTATTGCTTCAGGCCGCTATACAAGGCAATTGTTGGTTTAAGCTTGTTGAGAATAGGGCTGGTGTCTGGCGAGTCTGCCTTGATCCCCATACCTACATCTCCGCGCAGGCCATGGGGGGCTCGAGCGGGAATCTCAATCGACATTGGCAGGATTAGGACCACGGCACCTGCATCAGCCCCAAATTCCAGGCTTTGTAACGTCGACCCCCCAAACCCTAAACCCTAAACCTCACAAGGTTTCCGCAGTTCGGCCTTCAGTGCGATGGGCCATACTGCCCAGCACAGCAGAACGGTAATCGGAAGAAACGCCAAGGACATAGCTAAAACTATTAGTGCGACTGAGGCCTGTCTACCTTAAAACACCAACCTTCAACTCTAATCTAAGACTGATCGTACTCTTCGGGATCCGACATGCAGATCTTTGGAGATCATGAGCAGTGGATATACGACCATGACTGTTTTTACTAAGAATATAAGTAATGACAATAATATTAGTGTAATATCGACAAGAATGATACTTATAATGTTAAGAGGAATAGGAGTAGTAAGAACAGAGCGACAATGCCATGGAAACCTGGAGGTGCAAACCTCTGGAAAGGCGCTAAGAAGAAACGAGACGACCCTTAGATAGTGAACGGGGGAAGTTTAAACTTTTTGGCCTCATAGATTAGCTCTATCTTAGAAAGTTTGAACTTTTCGGCCTTACTGTTAGCTCTATCTTAGAAAGTTTGAACTTTTTGGCCTTTTTTGTTAGCTCTATCTTAGAAAGCTTGAACTTTTTGGGGCCCGGCTGTTGAAGAAGAGAGTTTAGGGGTCCTTTTGTTTGGTTTAGGGGTTTAGGGTTTGTTGTGTTTTGGTGGTTTAGCCTTTAGGTTGGGTACTGCCCCAACTCAGGAACAGTTGAATAATATTCATAATAACGACATATTAGGAACATAATAGTAGCCCTATTATAGACTGTTACTGTATGGGAGCAGTACCCAAAATTTTAGGGTTTAGGGGATTAGGGTCTAGGTTCCTGAGTAGTACCCTTTTGCCCTTTTTGTTCTAGGGTCCCCTTATTAAAACTGAGCGAGTAGTAGGAAAAAGGGTACCCTTATTATAATGGGGCCACTCAGGAACCTAGACCCTAAGGCCTAAACCCTCAAGCCCAGGATAAATACAAATTGTTTTGGCAAAAGCAAAATGCAAAACCCGCCCAAAACCCGGTCGAAACCGCACAAAACTCCGAACCTGAACCCTAAACAACTTGTATAAACCCTAAACCCTAAACCCTGCGGGATCCTTGCGAGCCGAAAAAGGGACGTTTAAAAAAACCCTGCGGGCTCTGTCCTTTTCGGGTGGAGGTCCGGGATTTTGGCTGAGGACCAGTGGCAAGCAGAAGGCCCCAAGTTCCACTTCCTCTACTGGGATGCCTGTGGTGGAGACCCCGCAGGCTTCCTGACTCTGGTGGGTTAGGGGTTTAGGGTGTAGGGTTTGGGGTGTAGGGTTTGGGGTTTAGGGTTTGGGGTTTAGGGTTTAGGGTTTAGGGTGTAGGGTTCAGCAGCTCCGGTTCGAGCAGTAGTGTGCACAGGAGTGTTTAAGACTTTGATATAACACCCACCCACCCAAAGAATCCCATAACATGAGATATAAAAAGTTTATCCACTACATACANTCGAGCAGTAGTGTGCACAGGAGTGTTTAAGACTTTGATATAACACCCACCCACCCAAAGAATCCCATAACATGAGATATAAAAAGTTTATCCACTACATACAGTTCAGTTTCACATTTCCACTACAGTATGCTTTACAGCATCATATACTTTTACATGACTTCACTCTGTCGCTTGTTCTATTGCATAAAGAAGTAAGTATTAAACACTGTTGAGCTACATATAAACGCTAAAGCTTGGCAGAACATATTANTTTACAGCATCATATACTTTTACATGACTTCACTCTGTCGCTTGTTCTATTGCATAAAGAAGTAAGTATTAAACACTGTTGAGCTACATATAAACGCTAAAGCTTGGCAGAACATATTATACATTTCAGACAGAAACTACACAACAGACATCCGAGGTAGCATTTTCAACTCAAGGCCTCGGCCTACACCCTAGCAAACTTTGCCTACTTTCAGGCAGATCCCCTCCCCTCCCTAGAACCTTCTGCCTGGAACCATTCGTCGGCAAAGGCAAAATTTGCCTTTGCCGACGAATTTCCGAAGGTCGGGTTGCCTTTGCCGACGAATGTAATAGGGTTTACATACATAATGAAAAAGAGGTTTAGGGTTTAGGGTGTAGGGTTTATAGGGTTTAGGGGTGTAGGGTTTGGGGTTTAGGCTTTAGGGTTTAGGGTGGTGGAGTTTTCGAAGGCTTCTTACCTGGTGGTTAAGGGTTTAGGGTCCAAAAGGCTGTGTTAAATTTGGCGACGCTCCATACTCCGCGTGTTTCCTGCGCGCATTCAGGAGTTGATAACTTTTGGGGTGTCCTCTCATCGCGAGGTGTTGGCTTTTGCATTTCCTTTTCGCCAGTGGTCAGCCTTGATTGAATAGAGGATCAGGATACAAGACGTTTTAGCAGGTGGGGTGGGCTGTGTTTGAAGTTCATGCCCTATCCCTTCTGGGGTACCGTTAGGAGAAAAGTGGCTATAAGTACCCCCCCAAACACGGGGTAGGGTATGACCCAAGAGGTGAACCCTGAAGCCACATCATGCCCTTAAGCCCTAAACCCGAAAGGCCCGCCGCCCGAAACCCTAAACCCAAATCCCTAAACCCTAAACGTAGCAATGGAAACTGCCGTCAATGTCTGCGCTGACATTTTGTCTGCTCGTGGAGATATGACCGTGGAAGGTACCGTCAATGCCTGCACCGACATTCTGTCTGCTCACGGAAGTGTCACGACAGTGTCTGGCGATTCGAAATGGCTTTGGATGCCCTGACGTAGAGGCTGCTTGCAAGTGGATGCTTCAAAGAGGTTCTCAGTGTGGATCCATCCTCGAGCTGCCTGTAAGGATATTCTGAAGACATGTCATTGAGCGCCGGGCGATTACTCGGTTGACGTGATATGTGTCAGACAACTATTGCATGCCTTGTGCAATAGCTGCCTGATGCGCTCTGAGAAAGGGATGAATGGTGTATGATCTGACTGCTGCCGGACAACTGCATGACTGCACGAGGCAATGTTGATGCAAGTGAGCATGCATTGCAAGTGACTGCCGCTCTCTAAATTCGTAATTTCTTAGCTTGTAATTCGTAATTCCTGGATGCCATGCTTTGTCTATTCACTGCCAGAGTGAACCCTATCGCAGCAGACAGTACAACTGGGCCCTGGGGCATGTTTCGGTTGCGCTCTCTGGACAGCTACCGGGGGGACGAAGATTTTCAGCACTGCGTGTCTGGATGGAGGCGAGGGGCCTCAAGGTTTTCTGCAGCAACTATCGTTGAGATCAGGGAACATCGCCCCTGCTAAACATGCCTGGGGTACAATGAGGAGTGACGTCATTTAACTTTCTGTCAGGCTCGCGTTTAAAACGTTGGCCTTAAGCTGGAACTGTGCCTGCAAATACTGCCGGTGACGAAAGCTCTAGTTCATCGCAAGCTAACAACTGGTTTGAACGACTTGAGTTGGAGTTAATTGGCATTCAAAGGGAATGCTGCTGCAAAGTCAGTTGTGCTGTCAACTTACCCTGCAATGCGGGCTCGTCCTTGCCAGGTAGGAGGGAAAAAAACCCCAAACGCCTCAAGCCCTAAAGGCCCTAAACCCTAAATCCCTAGACCCTACTAGGTAGGGCTTTGGGACATTATATATTCCCCTACTGGGCTTAAGTGGATCTTATTTACTAATATTTTTCAAAAGCTTTGAAGCCCACCTAGCCTAGAGAAATCCCACGAGCCTCCAGACGTAAGGTAAACCCCAAACCCTAAACCCCAAATCTTTAAACCCTTCTAAACCCTAAAGGCCCTAAACCCTAAATCCCTAGACTCTAGTCCAGACGGAAGGTTTCCAATTGGAACAAGCTTATTCACTGGACGATGCTTTCGAAGCCCGGGAGCTTATCCTGGGCCCGGCGCTGTGCGAAGAATGCGGAGGGGTGACTTTGGTCCTGTTGGGGTTTTAGAAAAGAGGGCGTAGGGCTTTCTCTAATATGGCTCAAGGGTTTTGTATGTGGAGTTTGTTTGTTTGTTTGTTTGTGAATATACTGTTGGGAAATTTCTGCGGCCATGGGAGACCCAGCATCTAAGGTGATGGAGTCGTGGAGGCATCGCTTTGATATGATTCACTCCTGCATTCGTATGATCGCCAAGGAGGGCCATGGACTTCGTCCAGAGGTTCTTACCTTCTCAGCCCTGTCCCCTGGGAAGTGCCTGATCTATGACATACACAGTTTCCGTGCCCACAATGCTTGGCAGAGAAAGAATGTCCTGACAGAATCGACCACCCTCGGGATACCCCTGCAAGTGGAGAACGGCCAGCTGGACGATACTTGCGGCGTCAAGGTGCGAAGCTTCGACGGGGACTCCGGAAGAGCCACCTATCTCAGGAACTTCGCCAAGAAGGTGGTGCGCGAAGCCCATAATGAGGAGGGCTCTGCAGCACTACTTGCGGTAGACCCAGAGGGCGTAGAAGTCGCCTCTTTTGGCTTGGGCCCTAGCGGCCGTGGCTTCTTTGCTTCTCAAGCAACGGAGAAGCCGATACGACAGGTGCTGGTCTTGTTACTGGGTTGTAAGGAATTCAATTTAATTTTAAGTAACAAAGAATAGAGATTTATAGTAAATAATAGGGTTTCCTTCTTATGGCAACTTCAATTAAATCCCTAAACAACGCCCAGGTTAGGTCCCATCGATTGCAACCTCCCGGGCGATCGAAAGGATCTCATTGAGGCCTGCTTGGAAGGAGGCTGCGACGGTCCTTTTCGCTTGGCTTTCACCTCCTGGAGACTGCCAAATGCGGCAGTTGGGGATCTCTTGATGCAGCATGATCGGTGTGAGCTGCTCCCTTTGCTGGAGGATCTCCGCGCAGTGGGCGAAGAGCAGTACAAGCTTTTCTTAAAGAGCTTTCAGATGACGCTCCAGGTCATGGCGCTGAATGCCGATCAGCCCGATCTCATCAAAGACTTCCAGGAGGCTGGGAGTCAGAAGCCGGTGGAAGACCTTCCCCTGAGGCCGAGACCGCCGAAGCATCCCCCTCCGGCCCACCTTAAGGCCAAGACGAGCTCCGAAATCCCGAGCTCGGAGGCCTCCGAACCCCCGGAGCCTCGGGAAGTTTCGGAGCCACCGAAGACTCTGCGGATGCTGCCCAAGGCGAAGAAGAGGCCCTGGAAAGATGCCGAAGAGGATGATGAGATAGGAGATGATTTCATCGAGAAAGTTGATGAATGTGAGATGGTGCCGGATGCCACAGGCTAGTCAAAAGAGCCCTTCCAGCCAGCGTTCTTGACGATTCAGCGATCCAATCCCGAGGGCTCCGGTTACCTAGATAATGGGTTACTGGGGTAGATATTCTATGGTTAGATCCCACTATTTAGCTAACTGGAGCCCTAGGGAATGACATCTTCGGGCTTGCGACAGATGTAACGTAGGCATGCTTGTTGCGCTGCATAATATAGGGGCCTTAATAATTCCAATACCGTTTGGGGGCCCATTATCGTACAGTTTAATAGGGAACCCCCAATCTTAGCCATGGAGCGGGTGAGCTTCTGGGAATGGAGGTTCGAGTGGTCCAGGGTTCAGGGTAGGGTTTATAGGGATTCGGGTCTAAGGTTCAGGAGTTTAGGGTTTCGTGGGGTCCGAGGTTCGGGGTAGAATCTGAGCAAGAAACCGGGGGTCGTATGGGAGATCTTAATCTGGATTCCCGTCCTGACATGAGCTTTACGGGAGTGCAGGTATAGCTGTAGAGCCCCTTTTTCAAGACATCTGGATTCCAGTATTCCGGTTAGTACAGGAGACACATCTGTGACTTACAACTGTCGTAGCTGTGGCAGTGTATCACCACGAAGTCTCCTTTTGGGCGCTGGGTTTGCCAGTTTGAAGGGCTTGTGTATGGAGTTCAGTCCGTGCTTTGCGCACAAAAGCCGCACACTAGCCGACTAGAGGAGGTTCGCCCAAATTGAGACAATGTGTCCCCCAATGATTTTCTGCAGTAGAATGCATGGCATTGGTTGGGGATGTTAAGCTTCATTTACAAAGTCGCATGCAAGGGGATACATTACCCGACAGCCTGCCGTGTAATCAATGTTTTGCCTTTCAAACCGAACCAGCTTCGCCTGCGTCGTCCGAGTCGCGAAAGTCCAAATTCAACACTAAACCCTTATAAACTCTTTCATATACCTGAACTTTAATAAACCCTTACGAAGCCTATACCTGACAATGCGGGCTTCGTCCTTGCTAGGTAGGAGGGGAAAACCTGTTGGTATGTTGTAGGTGTGTTTCTGGGCAGGGCCGCCTTGCCGTGGCTCGTGACCCGACGATGTGGGCAATCTTCAGGGAGTTTTTCGGTAGGGTTTATAGGGTTTGAGATCAAGTTCTGGGGGCTTAAAAAGGTTTTATGGGGTATACGTTTTGGGTTTTAGGGTTTGTTAATGTAGGGTTCGGGGCGTTCAGGGTTTAGGGTGTTTAGAAGGTTTTGGCACGTATATGGGTCCAGCTGATGGCGCATGCACTACAGAAGCCTGAAGATTCCGTAGTACCGCAGAGTTCCTTCGTATTTACAATATTACAATTGACCTCAAAATGCTATTGTAATTATTTATGTTCTTGACTTCTTCGTTCCTGGCTTCTGTCGCGAGCTCGAAACGTAACCTATGAGCGGCAAGGAGACGGAAAACTTCAAAAATGCAGCGTATCTTTTTGGAGCCTAGCCATGAAACAGGGAACAAAAATGCTATCCTTCACGGGTATTGGAGCCTTCCTCAGCATCCTTCTCCCGCCAAGCCGTAGACCGTTAAACCCCTAACCCTTGATACCCTAGACCCTAAAGCCTTGCCTATAGGGTCAGGGTCACACCCTACCCATAAGACTAGGTACCGCAAAAAAAGGGTAGGTCTTTCTAGGTAGACCACATAAACAGATTAGGGTTTATGACAAGGACCTACAGAGCAGGTTTGGTAGGTTAAGGTAAACGTGAAACGCCCTAAACTCTCGACCCTGCAATCAAGCCTTAAAACTCAGGAGAATTTGGTTAGCTGCTGCAGCTTCTGGCCCCAAATCCCCTGGCGACCCGCAAAAGTGGGAGTGACTTGGCTGAGAAGAGGATATTCCGGGTCTTTATCTATATGTATTATCTATAAACAATACACATAATATATACATATGTATATACATATGTATATATACATGTATTTTTAGATGTATCTATGTAGATAGGTAGGTAGGTAGGTGTGTATATATATATATGTATGTGTATGTAAGTTTAGATAGGCCTTAGGATCAGAAGACTATTTTGCCAACCTCGACCACGATCCCAACTGAATTCAGTATCTTGTCGTAAACACCCACAGAATAAACAAGGCTCCACGCCGAAGCCCCAGATGCCCAAACACTTCATGTTGTGCACATTCCCTGTTTGTCTTAACTTTCATTTCTAAGATGTCAACATCCCTAAAGACCCCAGATCCTGCACCCTAAACCCCAACCAGTGCTCCCGTTTTCCGCGCCTTCCCAAGATCTTCATCGCACCAGACAGTCGCGAGCTCGTCCTGCGATGTGAAGCTGATGGCGCAGGACTTGGGAACCCACACCTTTTCTCGGGTTCTTGCGATTTTGGGGATGCTGGTTTGGAAATTCAGAGGTTCTCAGGGTTTAGAGCAAGAGCTTATGTTCAAGTTGTAGCGGCGGAATTGCCTCCTGTGTGGCTTTGGTTTGGACCCCATTCGGAAGGGCTAGGCTGCGGGTTTAGGGCATGTCTCCAGCGCCCAGCCCACTGATATTTCCCCATGGAATCTCCCGAATACGTGAGCACCAGCCTTTGATGCTTCTGTCGTTCACCTGTTCGAGCAGCACTTTCAAGGGCTCTATATAGGTTCGCAGTTAGGGCATCGTATCACAAGTCAAGCATGAAGAAGTTGCAGCGGTGGCAGCAGCGAAAGTCACACAAACCCCTAACCCCTAAACCCCTAACCCCTTAAACCCCTAAACTCTAAACCCTAAACCCCTAAACCCCTAAACCCCTAAACCCTGAACCCCTAAACCCCTAAACCCTAAACCCTCCCGACGAGGCCAAGCGGTCTTCCGCTTGGGACAGCTCCGAAGTCTCCGATGCCTCAGTTCGCAGCCTCCGGCCCTGGAGTTGCTCCTCGGACCGCCTTTTTTTTTTTTGGTGGTGGGG
>BGNK01002407.1:78733-102954 GCA_003297005.1 Symbiodinium sp. clade A Y106
TCTCTCTCTCTCTGTCTTTGTCTTTCTTTGACTTATTCATGGACTTGTATCTGTGTTGCCTTTGCTCGTAGGGTTTAGGGTTTAGGATTTGGGGTGTACAAGTACACAATTCTATATGTCAATTTAACAAACACATATATGAAACACATGCATGTTCCAGGTGCTTGTGCTATGTGTGTATGCATACATATAGGCATAAATTCATACATACATACGACCATACGTACATACATACATACATACGCATGAAAAGCTTATGATTCGCATTTACACTGAATTTATATGCATCGTTATAGACATAAAAGTACACAATCACTTTTGTACATATATATATATATATATTATGTATAAGTATGTGTGTCTATGTATACACACATAACACGGACTTGTCTATGTATAATTTTACGGCGGTAATTCATTTTTCTGTGTTGTGTATCTCACATTGCTTGTTTATGGCCTGTTTTTTCGAGGTGTAGTGTAGTGGGCGGTTTTGTGGCTGTTTGAAGGTCTGGGGTTGGGAAGCGGAGCCGGAGAACGGTTTCAGGGAAGCCGGTTTAAGGCAGTTTAAGGGGATAGGTATCCAGGCAGGCGCTGGGTTTTGGAGCTATGCCCGAAGACTGTTCGTACGATTGAAACCGAAAGGGCCCTAATGTTTGGACTCGTCGTAGACCTTTTGTGTTTTAAGGGATGCAAGTTGTATGGCCGGAGGTTTTGGAGACGTAGCTCAGTTAGCCACGCTGTTCAATTTGACGGATTGTGGGCACTTTCCAGAAATTAATTATGGCAAAACCTAAAGGATTGCTACACCCAGTATTTGCAGACGTCGGTCAGATAGCCAGGCTGTCCAATCTGACGGATTGCGAGCACTTTCCAGTAATTATGGCGAAACCTAAAGGATTGTTAATTACACGCATCACATCCCACGGCATCCCAGATAGAGGTAAACCACAATCCGCATCCCAAGCCATAGAAATACCCTCATGGACCGCGATATAGCACCGCCAGAGCCGCAAGCTCTGCTGTCACTGCGGCACGAGGATTTACACATGAGAGCATATCCCACTGGTTCTAAAAGCCACTTCTGCCGGACCTGCTAAGTATTAGGTCGGGCTAGGGCTTAGGATCTTAGATCCAGCGAACAACTACCAGGTGTTTAGCCCGTGAAGCCCACTGCACGCCCTCTCCAATAGGTTACTGTCTCTTGGCCATACATATTCAGCCATGTGTAGTTGCATGTATAGGTACAGATATAGGTATACATACTGTCATTGATATTGGTATGTGGGTGTAGATTCAGAGAGTTATATATATATATATGTGCGTGTGCAATTAGACAGCTGAACAAGTACGAACATTCTTATACAGTTACATACAGTGTTCAATAATTACATAGTTACATATATATGTATGTATGTATGTTTGTTTGTTTGTATGTATGTATACTTATATGATATACGTATACGTACATCATCGCAAGTAAATAGTTGCACACAAAATACAACTTTCTTAAATAGTTACATACCTATAGTTGTACGTGGTAAACGCACCTGTATGTAATTATGTATATCTGTAGAAGGTTTTATTCATACATAACCAACCCGGTACGGCTTAACAAGCCGCAGGATAGGGCTGTCGACCTCCAGTACTTGCTACGTTTTTCGGTGTAGGCCTGTCATCGTTAGGGTAGTTGTGCTTCTGAGCCTGGCCAGGCCTTAAAATTTGCACCTCTCATTTTGAGGCTTCCTGTTCAAGTTCGCAAAAATCCGTGGAAAAGACGGTGTGGAAGTCAGGTATTTTCAAAGCTTGCGCCATCGACTGCAACTGCGAGCGTCAGACCTTTCCGAGAAGTCGCCGCAGTCGCAATTGGTGTTTGGGGCCTTATGTTGAGGATTCAGCCTAAGGGTTGGGACGTCAAGGTGTTGCAGTCGAGTCGTGCTGGCCTGAGCAGTGAATCGTGGCAGCATCTAATTACATCTATTCTCCAATGGCAATATTTCCTAAAGAGTGATCGCCGAAACTCTAAAGCGCTCAACGACCCTCAGTCATGGAACCCTAAGCCTAAAAAACTGCACCCAGCACCCCGCCCTCACACACGATTTAGAGTTAACCCTCCCGGATAACTTCGAGGATGTGTTTTGGCTTGGGAGCTTGGGGGGCCTATATGTTAACCCCTAGAAAATCTGGCCTGTTCAGGAAACACAGAAGGAGATCATACAAAGGGGTCTAGATATTGTACGTGTTATAACCCCTAAACCCTAAACCCCTTTATAAGGTTCCGGTAAGGTTTCAAGTCTGCAGGGTTCCTCCAGCCGAGGCCAACCGAAGTAACTTGGGCACGATTCCAGCTTTTCCATGCCTTCATCGCGTGTCTTGCTGAAACGATGCAGGACGGATCACAGGTTTTTTAGCCGTAAGCCTAAATCATTACCCATAGTCTTCCTTGAGGTTCCTGATTAGAAGCACTGCCAAAATTGCACCCAATCCCCATACCCTGCCTTTTCTTTTTGGATTTTTATGGGTACTTAAACCCAATAAGGAATAAACATGTACATTTTTAATCCTATCCAAACCATGAACTAGTACCCTGATTTGGAAGACCATGCTGTGGTGTTTGTTAACAGCACCCTCCCTCGGAGTTCGGATCGGGCTCGAAACTTAGGACCCTGCAAGAAGGTAGGATGTGGCAAGGTCGGTCCTGTTGGGAACCCACCCACCATCTAGAAACAGAGTAATCTCGAATTGCAAGGATCCGACTTCATTTTTCGAAATTGGTCACATTTCGACCCCGGCCAACTGGACCCAGAGATTTGGTTGCAGATCTGAGCTTGCTGTATCCAACTACGGTTTTGGGGTCAAGACATCCCAGGGTGTAGGGTCTAATGTTTGGGTAGGGGGTATTGGCTGTTTGTGATGGCAGGCAGTTGGTACACTTTTCCTTAATATGAGGGCGTCAGATCGACAATGAGTTTACCACTCTCTGCACTTTGCCGTGCGCGCCTTTGAGCTGCTGTAGGTTTCCATCCCTGCCGCTGCGCCTTCAAAGCCTCCAACACTTTGGAAATCGCTAACCCCAAACTAGACCTTGAATTCAAGCCATAAACACCACCCCGCCTTATTCCCAAAAGCAAGAGATCCAGAACTAAGCAACACCAAACACGCGTCCGAGGCTGTTTTTGAGCCCTCATGGAACCTCCCAAACCCCAAGAAGCCGTAAAAACCCGGAACATGTTCTAGAAGCCCTGAACTCTAAACCTTAAACCCTAAAACGAATGTTCCTAGAAGCCACCCAAAACTCTAAACCCTAAACCTTCAAACCCAGACAATGTCCCGAGAAGCAGGAGAACCGGGTCCGCATGGAAGCTGTGGAGTGGCCTATGCAGGTGACACAACCTGGACCCAAAGAAACCTACCCTTTTAGGATTTTAGGGTTCCTTAAATATGGCTTCCTTTTATAAGTCGTTAAAAAGGTGGCTTATTCAGGGTTTTAAGGCAGAGCTTGGAGTTTGGGGGTGTAAGGTTGAGGGGTTTAGGGTTTAGGGCTTAGTGTAACGTTGAGGGTCGAGGATTCAAGGAGGGTTTCG
This sequence comes from Symbiodinium sp. clade A Y106, assembly GCA_003297005.1. NCBI lineage: Eukaryota > Dinophyceae > Suessiales > Symbiodiniaceae > Symbiodinium > Symbiodinium sp. clade A. The sequence goes on from BGNK01002407.1 coordinate 82,315, forward strand.
GGTTTGGGGGCCTCCTTGCGGTTTCGGAATGGATGCTTGGCAGGGTGTTGGATGAGTTGAGTCAAGGTTTTATCAAGTATCTTGGTCTTGTTGGGTTGTACAAGGGTTTTGATGTTTTATGTGCTTTTGATCGTCGGTTTTTACAAGGTTTCAGCCAGTAGTGGGGTATCGACTGAGGTATAGGCTGTCGGGCTTAGCGCTTTAGGAGCTATGGGAAATAGGCTTGAGGACAAAACGTGGAGGGTGAAGGAAGTGCGGCTATAGAGTTGGAATGAAGGTTTGGGGGTTCAGCAGCTCCCGTTTAGGTGTTAGGGTTTCAGGCTTTAGGGTTGTTATATATGTAGTTCGGTTTTGCCAGAAGCGATGGGGTAATGGCTATCCACCCCTGGGATACCAACACAGTCCAGATCCAAACATCTATCGCAAACCGGAGTTGAAATTGACAACTCGGAAACCTACATAAATCCCACAAGCCTGAATCCCCAAACCCCTAAATTCTGTAGCTCCCTTGAGGCCAAATCCCTAGTTTCATCAATCCCAGAGAACTTGATCCCTGAGGGCTCTTTCAAAAAACAGCCAGGAAACAGAAAGGCATCATTAACGCGCCACAAATCTAAAGTAAGCACCTAAACCTTAGCCCCCTCAGCAGCAAATCTCGGCAGGGTGGACGACGGGCCACCCTCGTCCACTTGGCCAAGCGTCTGCGTGGCGTCACGACTACCACGGCCGAGGCAAGGCTTTAGGGTCCCTGAGTTTCTAAAGTAGGGTTCCTCTTAGGGGCTCCTTTAAGGGTTCCTCTTAAGGGCTCCTTTAGGGTTCCTCTTAAGGGCTCCTTTAATTTAAGGGATCTATGATCTATGGGGTTTAGGGTTTGGGGTTTAGGCTTTGAGGGTAGTTCTCTAAATTAGGGTTCCTTCTAGGGTCCTTTTTATAAGGGTGCCATAGTGTTTGGGGGACCTAAACATGGACCTTCAACAGGACCTTAATTTAGATAACTACCCATACAGGGACCTTGGCAAGCGGCGTAGGGTTTTGGGGGGATTTGCTGTATCATTATCGGAGGTTGCAGGGGGATACTGCCCTGAACCCTAAACCCCAAACCCAGGCTACAAGCTGTGTCAGACAAGTAGGCGGGCGACAAAGCATTAAACTCCACCGATCAATCGGACCCCACCCTTTGATTCCGTGCCATGCTTCCGCAGGCGGGTATTGGGTAGAGGCTGCATCCACAACTGCCACTCAGTTCCAAGATGCGGATTCTGGCTGGCAGATCGATGTTGCCTGGGAGAAACATCTGAGCGCTCTTGAGGAGGAAGAGGCTCAGTGGATTGCCTCAATGCAAGCATCCCCCGGGAGCAGCGGCCAGGGCGCAGTGGACAATGGCTTGCTCTTTTGGGAAGCCATCGCTGATCTAGGACCCAGAGTAGGCCCTTATTCCCTTTTTTTTAGCCCCTTTAAACCAAAAAGGGCACTCTTTTTATTCCTAGGTTACTCTTGGGTCTAGTGATTCTAGCCCTCAAGGCTTGTGAGCTGAGGTCAACCCGTTGCTTAAGCTTGCTTTGAAACAGTGGGCATAGCGCCCGAAGCGGTGACTGTAATTCTGGTCATGATGTATTGAATGTTATGTATATCTTTATCCTATACTGTATCTCTGCTGTAGTGACGGGAATACACACTGCTTGATGGTAGTGGAGATCCTGTGGACTATGTGGAGCTTTGCCTGCCTTGTGTGAGTGTGAGCGTCGAAACCCCAAACCCTAAACCCCACACCAAGGTCCTGTATTGGGGCCCTGAGGGTATTGGGTAGAGCTTAGACCATGGCCTAAAGCCGTCCTTTCTGAGGGGATATAGTACTTTCTCCGGATCCATGATCAAACCCTCTAAACCCGAAGAGCTACTTAAGGGTTTTGGGTGCCCTTAAGGGAAAACGAAGGGTTATATTAGGGTTTAGTCTCGTGGATGCTTAAGCTTCTACTTGGAGGTTCATGGAGGGTTATAAGTAGGGTAACCATACTTATAACCCATATTAGGAGACTTATAACCCCACTTATAACTACCCATGAATCTCCAAGTAGGTCCAGCTCTTGCGAGGTTGATCTAGTCGAGCATTGGTAGGCATTGGGTGCTTGCATGTTTTCTGCAGCCTGTGCCTATGGAACACACCAGAAAGTAGAAAGCTGCAAAGATCCTCATGCACTTCAACTCGACCCTGCTAAATAGACCGAGACCTGACCAAACCCAACATTCACTACTCTCAGCCCTAAACCCACCACCCGTAACCCTAAACCCAGACAGGAAACACCGCTTTTCGGATCAGCGAGACGAAAAAGGGACGTTTAAAAACAAAACCAGACACGAAACCCTTCAGCCAACGGGACGAGAGGAGCTCTCGGCTCCTTTCGCGGGAACTTGCTGCCCACTTTGCTTGGAACCCTGGGAGTCCATGGCCAAGGACGATGGTTTAGGGGCTTAGGGTTTAGGGTTATAGGTTCTGGGGTTTAGGGGTTTCAGGGATTTTAGCTTTTAGGGTTTAGGGTTTTGGGCTGATGGTTTACTGGATTCAAAGGGGCTCCTACCCAGACCCCCGGGAGGATCCAGAAAGTAGATCCCTTAAGGGGGTTCCTACAAAGTACCCTTTAGTAGCTAGGGTCCCAAGTTAGGGGATCTACTTTTTGGATCCTCCCGGGGGTCTGGGTAGGGGTTTTAGGAGGATCCCGAGACCAAGCCCGGTCATTGCAGGGTAGCTACCTATCTTGGCGTTCTTCTGGTTGGCTCTTAGGACTTTAACTTTTTGGGTTTTTATATGAACTATAATATGGAGGCTAAAAGTTTAACTTTTGGGAGGGGTTCAGAAGTCAGCCAAGCTATAATCAGCAAGGCTGAAAGCCCTTGATGTTGCAGACTTGTTCCTTCATCCGACGCGTCCCCCCACAACCAGAAAAGAATGAGGCTCTGAGGCCTGCTAAACCGAAACATCTCCGGCCTTTTGTCATCCTCTACTCGGTTAGATTCGACCATTAGCAAAGTGGAACATTACGAAAGCAAAAACTGCCAAATCTGGGCACTTGAAAATGTCCAGATCCTGAACTAGCCCTGGCCCGAACACACATCACAAAGGGAAGCCGAATTGCAGACAGTCCAGCATCAATGATTGAATCAGAGTGTGCCCAGATTGCTATTGAATATTGTTCTGTTTCGACCATTCTCGATCTTCTGTTCTGGATCTTGTCTAGCGGGTTAACTGCCTTTTCTGTGGCAGGAGGTGCAGATTTTTCCTCGGATTCTGGGATATTGCAGAGTCTAATTACAAGGGTTGCTGAAGTTTTGTAATTTGTCCTCGGTGGTTTTAATCTGGCTCTTTGGAGACCGGCTACTTCCAGTTGCAGAATTACACATGTGATGTGCGGAAGCCCTGGAAATTTCGTTCAGTGCATGCTGTGGCTTGTGGCACCGCTGGGGAATGTGTGATATAAGTTATGTATTACCCGTATGCTGCATGTTGCATGCCATGTATTTCATGTTTCATTTATAAAGTGCAGAAAGTGCCACACATTCGTTTTGTAGCCTAAACTTTGGCCTAAACTCTAATCTTAACATTAAACTGGAGGAATCATATTCAGTAAGCGTTCTGTTCTATTGTAAGATACAGTATAGATTTTCAGTACACATTCTGTTCTATTGTAAGATGCCAGTATATACTATTGTACATCATACTATGCTACATGATAATAACAGTTCAGTATTTGTTTTTTGTTTTATTTTAGTTTGTATTGTACTGTGTATTATACTGTGTTTCAACATATTCAGTCTACTGTAATAGGTTATAGTAACTGTTCTTGTATGACACATCTGCCTACATTGTGCTATGTTTGGTTATGCTATGCTTGATTCTGCTTGGTTGTCGTATGTTGCAAACCATATGTATATATACACGTACTTATACTGGGTTAAACCACATTGTATTGTACCATTATTGCACTATACTTTGCTGTAGAATCTTTCGATGTATGTTACATTAGTTCTGTTATGTTGTGTTTTAGCCCATCATATTATGCAAGTCAACGGGATGCTATGCAATGGACTACATGGTATTGCATTGTGGTTCGTTTCGTTTCATGTTGTATATATTCTGTATTCTGTTTCAGTCTAGTACATCATAACTTCTTCAGGTGCTATGGTTTCATTTCAGCTTGCCTTATCCGGTCTTAGCTTTGGTTGGGTTGCTTTTATGTTATGCAAGTTTAAAACTTACTGGATCATGTTATGTTACAGTCTGTCATGCTGGTGCTATAGTGTGTCTTGCAGTTCTAGGAGCACTCCGTCGTTGTGCTGACCTGTGGCCATGCCTTCTGCCTCCTGGCTGGTTGAGGCTGTTGTGTAATGTAACAACAATATACGTATTTTGTATATATGTATACAAATGAACTTACATGTATATACCTATATGCATATGTATATATATATATATCATAAAGCAGTATAGTATACAGTTTACCATACACCATATATCAGATGTGCCACATCGTTAATAATAGTATGCAATGTAGCATAGTTCGTTCGGATCTCCAACGACTTCGCCGCGGCCGGTTGATTTCGGAAAGCCCTGCTGGCACGCTTCATGCGGCATGTCTTCACCCCCTACATGAGCCCACGCCAATTTCGCTGTCAACGTTCAGGTTTTGAGCATCTGAGCTTGTTTACAGTTTACATGTTGTGTATAGAGTTCTGAACATATAGTAGCAATATTCTTTCGGGTTCCTACATAATTACCAGTATTGTATAGGAAACCGTAATAGCCCAAAAGCCAGTTCCAAATGCCAAAGCCCGTATACCAAGCCCTTGACAAAGCCTACTTGAACCCCTTCAAAAACCATGTTGATTGTCAAGGCCTCTATATTGGAGGGCTTAGGCTGCCGGTAGCTCCGGGCACATCCTGAGCCTTTGGCTCCTGAGCTCTACATTTTAGACCCTGCGCCCGAAACGCAGGGCTTGGTGTTAAGGACCCTGAACTGGAATCTCAAGATTGGTATCATGCTTTGTGCGTGCTACAGACTTGGCCGCAGCTCTTCAGTAGGTATTGATGACAAGACCATGCGATGCTTCACTCTTAAAATCAGTGTGCAGCAAGCCTGGTCTTATGTTTCGACTCTTTTGCCTCACACGGAGTCTAGGGTTTAGGGTTCAGGGTCTGTGTTGGTAGTCCTTTCCTGAGTTTTGGTCTCAGAGGATACAGTGGTTCGTTTCACTAGAGTTTACTTACCCAAACAAGGGATCCTCGAAAGGATTCCTGTAAGGGATCCCTTGAAGGGTTCCGTTAAGGGGATCCTTTGAGGGCTATATACTTCGGCCTTCTTTTTTGGATCCAGAGCAACAGGTCGCAGTGTCGTGCTGTGCCAGCAAGCTTAGTTTCAAACAAAGGTTTGGTTTTTGTTTCAACTTCTTGGCGCGATCCCAAGATTGGAGACCCCGACCAGGTGCTGCAATGAACAAACTTCGAAGCGCGACATGCACTCAGGTGAAGTGTGCCTCAGCAAGCATGTCGAGGCCATGCAGGACCCTGGAATAGAGCTTGCTTGAGGCCATATTTGGGACCAGCTCTATAAACACCTTGCCCAAGTTTTCGTTGGTTATCATTGGGTCACACAGAGTTATGGGCAAAGACAGAACCTGAAACGCCTTAAACCCTAAACCCTGAATAGTTGAGGTACGCCAGCGGCTTGTTCCGTCTACTGTAAGATTGTTTGCCAGGTGACAATTTGTCACGGGGCATACTACTGTAGTTTATGCGGGAAAGGTCTCGCAACTAACTACTTCCATTCAACTGCTCCGGAGATGCAGGGGGTCGAAGTCCCGAGGAAGCAGGTTTCCTGCAGCCCAAATCCCGATTTTGCGCGGAGGCGTCTTTCTGTCCAGGCACCAGCTGCGGTTTGGGGTATGTATATATATATATATATAGGGTTCAGGGTAGGGGTTTAGGTTCAAAGTTTCCTATAACAGTCTTACTAGCAGAGATTGTCATGTCTTGACTGAAGCCGGATTTAGTTAAGCGCTTGTGCCCAGTAGACAGTTAAAGAATAGTTAAAGAGTAGCATGCAGAAGCCTGAGTCTAAATCGTAACCTCCAAATCAGAATCCCGGCTTACCACGCCAAACCCCTGTTTAGTCCATCTCGTTTTTCTAATGGTCCTAATGTAAGTCTTTCACTATAAGAACGGGAAGGGAAGAGAAGGTGCCACACTGCTACACTCCAGGGTTAGGTGTAATTTTAAGCCAAAACCGTCCAAAACTCACACACCGCCCAAACCCGAAACCCTTGGATCTAAAGCCTAGGGCCTAGAGCATCCTAGAGCTTTCTACATTACAGCAATAGCCTCGAAGCAGGACAACTGCCCCAGCTGCCGCCGATCCTTCGCACCCCCCTCCGAGAAAGCCGGAGAGGGGGGCGGCTGATGGGGTTCGGAGGTCTAAGTTTTAATGGGTGGTTGTCAAAATTATGGACCATTATAGTACCCGAAATAGTAGGATCCTTATTATAAGGACCCGAAAATATGGTATCCCTAGTTTTCGGATGGGTGATAGCAAAATTATAGTCCCTTTTTTGGGTGCTTATTATAATACGGCACCTATTATTTAGGGTACCCCAAAAGGGACCATACCATAATTTTGACAACTACCCTTTTGAACCTGAAACAAAGTTTTAGGAAGTTCACAGCTCAGGGTACTCGTAGCCTACCTATAGTCTCCATCGTAGTTCCCTTTTTTTGGTTAACCCAAAACTATATTATAGGATCTTAACCATAAAAATGGTAAACCAGAAAAGGAACTACAATGGAGACTATAGGTACTGTAAGAAAGGCTGATGTGATATCGCAGCGCTTTGAACCTTTGAGAATCGGGGAGTTCTCTGGGGGAGCTTTAGCTCCAGAAGCCTCCCCGATAAATGCACGCCCAAGCGGGGATCGGTCTAATATAGGGTGCCTTAATCATTAGAATAGGGTTTTGGGGTTCCTCATAAGTACAACATACCCCCGATGATTATTATGGCCCCTATATTAGGGCTTTACCTATGGTTGCCTTGTTGGTTCCTAAGCTTCTCTAGTGCCAACACGTCGCTATTGCAAATCCCCGCTCTCTCTATGTGGCACTCGGTGTCATCTCGATCACCACAGAGAGATACTGCTCCTCCATCATTGGCGGTCGGTGCATCTACCCTTACTGCCGGTTTGTTTCAATAAGTCTTTGTGACTGTTGTTGCTACTGATTACTGCAGACCGGTTTTAGTGGGTTTAGGGTTAGGCCCCTCAACCCTTTTCCTAAAACCTGAGCCCCCAAGCCTCAGGGTATTCTGCATGGGTTGATGGGGGAAGAAGAGGCCTATTTTGACTGGAGCCCCGCGCCCACCGCCCCTCCTCGTGGAGGGGCTTGAAAGTCGGTAGTGTCAAGGCCGTTCTTGGACTCGAGGCGACATGCAGCAGCTTTCCGGAAGACCAAAAGGGAAGCCCTAACCAGCGAGAATCGTCGAGTCTTGAGGTGGTCGGAGTTTTCGTGACTTGTCAAGAATTGTACAAAGAGGAATGAAGTGCTTGACATGCAGCACTCTCTGAGGACAAGGTGCTTCAGGGCTTTGGGCTTGGGGTTAGGGCGTTCTGCATGCCAAGATCTACGTGTGTAGCTTTTTACATACATACATACATACATACATACATATATATATATAATGTACATACATATGCATACGCATAGTTATATCGATATAGAAATCAAGATAATGGCAGCATCTATGATACAACTGTAATCTCTGCCACTCCAAGCCTGCTTTAGTTTCAGTTACTAAGGCCTCAGACTAAACCCAGCAAGACCCTTATAGAACCTTGTAAGCATGTGTAAACACCGCATGTGCAGGACCTTCAACACGCAGTATAAAAGCCTGGCTAATTACCAAGCTTCATCTTTGGTTCCTGATAAGAACTACAGCATAAGGTGCCCCGGGAGTCAAAACCCTAGTCTAAGTATGAAGGCCCCTAGTACCATGTAGAGGCCGGAAGCTTCACACCCAACTGCGAACAGTTCGTGGTTGAATCCTACGAGTCCAGAATCTCATAAATTTAGTTTCGATGAGGGTTTGACGGGGTTGGTTGGGGGTCTTTAGATTTTTAGTTCCTGAATAATTCGGTAGCTAGGTTTCGCATAGTAGGAATAATATGCTAGTGGTTATCATCGCATGCCGAGAAATACCCAACTTAAGCCTGCAACCGCAATACAGATGATAACTTTTAATGCTGACAAATGGGAATCGCAGGAAAACGAGAAGAAGTGCTGTAATATTTCAGGCTCCAAAAAATATTCTAGGCATGGGTTAATGTGTGTGTGTGGTTCTATTCTTTGCAGTACTGAGAACACGCGAAAGGCCCCAAGCCTCATGCTTCCCGAAGCATAGAGTATGTAAGACCAATAACATCGCCCTAACCCCAATCTCCAGCACAACCTCGAAGCTTGTCCGTTCCGAGCTGCCGATGTATTCCTTTCTGAGACCTTCGGCCTCAAGAGTGCCAGGGTGGTAGCTACATCGTAGCCACCAGGGGCCTAGGTTTAGGGCCTAGGGTTTAGGGTTCGGGTAGGTTTAGAGGCGTTCGGGGTTTGCGGTTGAGGGACTCTGCCAATTCAGCTAAGCAGAGAGGGTTTCGCTGCGCAGGGCGGCAGGGGTTCGGTTAGGGATCAGAAGGTGTCCCGAGCCCCTTGATCTTGAAAGCCGCTGTGGCCTCCAGAGGTTAAGGTTTGAGGATATTCGGGCTCGGGAATTTCGTGTGATGGGGGTGAATGAAGGGCTTTACGCAGGGTGTTCCGTAAACCCCTAAACATCCTTAAATCCTAAACCCTAAACCCTGAACCCTAAGAAATCCTAAACCCTAAATCCTAAACCCCTAAATGCCCGTCGACCGCCTGTGCATTGTGCAGCTTTGCTTTCTGACTTCGCCCTGCAATTCGGTCTCGTCCTTGCTAGGTGGGAGGCAAAAAATGTTTAATGCATTTGTAAGACAAAGCCCGCAAAGATTTACCCTAAACCCTCACCATGTCAGAATCCTCAACCCAAAGAGCCCAAATCTCTATCAGCCCCAGGATCTAAAACTTAAACCTGCAACTGTGCGGTCTAGCATTTCGGGTTTAGAGGGGTAGTTAGAGTCGCAGTCTTGTTTTGTTGTCTAGGGGTGTTCAGGCAGTGGGGCTTAAGGGCTGTAAATGCAGTTTGAGGGTTCAGCTGCAGGGGTACTTACTTCAAGTAATTTTAAACTTAAAACAGGAGTTTTGGGCACAACGTTATCAAGCTGTGGTTTATAAGGGGAGTTATGACTTCCTACTTCTTAAGACCTGCACTATCTAAAGCATGCGAGTTGGGGCTTTCTTAGTAGCTGAGTGGATACACTTTACACTTTTTGGGATAATATTGCCCACTATAAAACTAAAAGTGTACACTTTTGGGGGCTTATGAACTCAGCAACTAAGCTTTGGCACGGCTTGTGTTGAGACCGAAGCTCCTTGGCAAGGCCACTGGCCGGCGAAGGACTCTGGCAGGGCCACACGCCAAACTTCCCAAACCCAAACCCCAAGGGTCCAAAGAACCCAATAATGAGGTACTTGGGTTTAGGATAGTAGTTCTGTAGGTTTAGATTTGGGGGAGTATATGATTATTAGGTACTTGGACCCTTAAGGAAACCTTAGTCCCAACACAACCCCAACTTCCAGACTTTCCCAGATCTTTGCTGCGGATCACTCTCCATTGTGGTCGCAGGAACCCGGGAGCAAAAGACCTTTGCCTGAGGGGTAATATGGGAGTTTCCGAAAATAGGGGGACCTTATTTGGGGGTCCTATAATAAGGATCCTACTATTTAGGGTACTCTACTAGGGTCCCCTATTTTCGGAAACTCCCATATAGGGGCCTTAACCTATACTATTTTGGGGCTTCCTTGCTATAATTATAGGGCCCCAAAACCCTATTCTAATCATTAAGGCCCCTATATTATTCAGAGTCCCGGAAGATAGTGGGCTTCTACTACGGGGATGTTTTTTACTCTCAATGCTTCCGACTAGTGAACCGTGCGCTCTTGACTTGGGCGTTCAGCGCAAATCTCTAACGCCATCAGCAGCGTCCGCAGGGTAGTCGTAGCCCATGATACCATGACCAATATTACGCCTGGGGGTTCTTTCGGGTGTTTAAACACCAGCCCATGAATACTATGCCTTCGGGTTCCTTAGTATAATAATAGTCTACTATATCCCAAAACTCGATTCTAGTATTTAAGGCTTCGAGGGCGAGGGTGAAGCGTAGCATGCTACCCAGTAGTATGCATATCGTAGACACGGGGCTTTCGAAACCTGGGGTGCCTTATTTTGAGGTCCTTTTAGTAAGGCTTAGGCAACTGGCGCCCTGTAGCCTGCAGCTCCTCGCCAGGCATCTTCCCCATCTGGCTCTCCCACGCAGCTTCCGCGCAGCCCTAAGTCGAAAAGATGCAGATCCCGCAGGGCTGACACCCAGAAAGCTCAAAAACATATGGGCCAAGCCGTTTTTTATCCCTGAGCAATGCTATTACTATTGGTAGGTCCCTCCTTACCTATACAGTCGCTTCCTGCCCCTATGTCATCATAATCCCATGATCCACTATGGATAACTGGGCTGGAAGGGCGGATTCACGATCTGGTTTTTCTTCGGGAAGAAAAAGTCGGGGCGGCTCTCGGGTGCTGGGTGGAAGTTGTTGAGGGCTGCAGGAAGTCTCCTGCAGAGCTTCGAGGCACTGACCTCTTTGCAACAAGAGCGTTTCGAATCCATGCCCTCAACCCTCTAAACCTCAAACACCAGAAAACCCTCGAAGCACGCGCCTGGGGGCGAGGCCAGTGAAGACCCCGAAAGAGAAGAAGAGTCGTCCCGCTCCACTTACCGCCCTCACCGGATGCCTTGGCCTTGGATTTACTATAGGGGCCTCAATAACTACCTATTTGGGGGTTCCTTATCATACTTATAGTATAATGCGCCCAAAACCCTATTCTAATTATTAAGGCCCTTGTATTATAGTACCCTTATAGATCCCTTATAGTAGCCTTTATAGACCCCCTTTAAGGGAACCCGATTCTAATTATTAAGGCTCGTATAGTAGGCCTTTTAGGATTAGGATTGGTCTAGTCTAGCGGACCTCCGAGTCGAGGTTCCACAATTTATGAGGGTCTGTAGGTAGGGCTTTAAGGCTTTGGGGCTTAGAAGAAAGATCCTGCTATGTAGGATCTGCATGTGGAGTGCTAGGGTTCGGGTTCGTGGACTTCGGATGATTTAGGCATGGGGTCGAGGGTTTGGGACGATCCAGGATCTCGGTCGCAGGATACTTTGCATGATGTTATCTACCGATGTGGCAATGTTAGGGTTTTGGGGTGTGGGATGCATTGGTCTACCATTGGTCTACCGGGGGATCCTCCAGGTTCGACGACTGCCATTACGTCAGTTGCTGCTGTCGGTCACATAATCATGCCTGTTGTTGTCGCGATCGACTGTTATCATCCTTCCTGAAGTTACCACCCTGGTGATCGTGATGAGTACCATCATCAGTGTCACGGTTCTTTGATGTCTTCTGCCTCGTCCGCAGCGGCACCCTCAACACCATCTTCACCATCATCATCTTCATCATCACCACCAACATTACCATCACTGTCACCACGACCAAGTTAGGGCTTTCTAGCAAAGACTCCCTATACGAGCATGCCAGTCTTGGGATGTGTCCGGAACGACCCGAATAGCAAGATGTTTAACCTGAATGGTGTCGTGAACGCCCCTACAAGAACTGTCTCAATGTTACACTTGGAAACCTCAAGCCTTGAAAGTGCCCGGCTGTGTCTTCAGGGAATTCCCGCCAGAACCTGCGAAACACTTAGTAAGTTGCTTGAAGGTCCGGAGGTTCTTCAGCAGACCTTACCCATAAAATATCCTTTTGAAAAGCACAAAGCACAACACGCGGATACTGACAATCATGCAGCTAAACCCTCAACCTTAAGCCCCGAAGCCCTAAACCCTAAAAGCCTGAATCCATAGCCTAAAAACCAAAGCCTCTAACGCCCACACGAAGCCATAAACCTGAAAGCCCAAACCCTAAATCCCAAACCCTAAACCCCAAACCCTAAATCCCAAACCCTAAACCCAAAAACCCTAAACCCCAAACCCTGAGCCCTAAACCCAAAAACCCTAAACCCTAAACTCCCAACCCAGAGACTCTAATGCCCTACGGCCGAGGCCAGGCATCCCCCGTGAAAGATGGATCCGACTCAGAGGTTCACAGGGCTTGGGCTCGAGGGCTTCGGGGGGGGGCTTTTCGGCTTTAGGATTCGTGCTTTAGTAATGCTTGTGAGATGCAAAAATCTGTCTGTGTATCTATCTATCGATCTATCTATCGTATATGTATATGTATATGTACACGCACATGTATATGTATGTGTATATGTATATGTATATATATACTATACACATACAGATATACATGTACAATATGCACGCACATCGTATGTGTGTATATATATATATATAGATAAAATACCTGTGTATGTCTGTGTATATATATATATATACATATGAGCTCGGATATAGAGATGCTTGTATGTCTGTGTGCATGTGTTTATATATATATATGTATATGTACACATGAGCTCGGATATAGAAATGCTTGGTTTGGGGTTTGTAAGGGTTAGTGCCATGGTCTATGGTTGTTTATAAGGTTTCTATCAGGACACCGGCTTTTAATCTGGAGGCTCAGAATATTCGATTTATGGTTCAGGGTTGAGGGTTAGACCTGCATAGTTCAGGGCTTCGAATCGTTATAGCCGCCATGGTTTAGGGCTAGGTGATTCAATCGAAGCCTCAAGAAACATGGTCTTGCTGTTGTTGGTTGTTTCCACTCACCACTCTTCGCGCTCTGTGGGGCCTTGAATGGATTAGGGGTTGAATGTTTCAAGCACTCAGAGCTTTTGGAACTGTCTAGGGGCCGGAGTGGCTAAACCCGCCCAGAAACTGGTTTGCCACCCGCAACCCTACACCCCTAAACGGTACTCCCCTGGCCCCTAAAACCCTAGATCCCTAAAGCCCTAAACCCGTTTTGTAAGACCCACACAAGCCATAACTCGACCTGGTGTAGGTGCTTAAATAATTACCAATACTGGAGTTGGGGTTCCTTGCTGTAGTTATAGCATAATATACCCCGAAATGCTATTGAAATCATTACCTTACCCCCAAATAACCTATCTTTTTGAGGTTCCCTATTATGATTTCCTTATATAAGTCCTTAAAAAGGTAGGATATTTGGGGTGCAGGTAAGGCTCATTAAGGCGCCTATAGTATATCAAAATGCTCAAACTGTTTCAAAGTCAACAACTTCCTCAACCCCGCCGTCTCCAGACCCCAGGCGCGCCTAGTCTTCGACCTCAGTGCAATGGGCAGAGGCGGATGTTGCGATTTCTTCTCTCTCCCGGAAAGGGGGAGGGGGGGCGAGAAATTCAGCAGTTGCTCATCAATCAAGACCATGGACCCCAACTCGGTAGCTTAAAAAAAGCCGGTAAACAAGTTTCAGGGAGGGGGTCATTGCTATGAACCGAGTTGGATGTTTGGAGATCCTTGTTCGGGCATCTCTATCCTCAGAACCCGACTAAAAAAGGCCCAACATCATTGCACAAGCTTCTGGAGTGTATAGATGTTGGGGTCAAAGTGCTGCGCTTCACTTCAGCTGCCCGTAGAAGGAACAGGAGGATACTATATTGCACTTCAGCTATCTGTAGAAGGATCTTCATGAGGATACTATGTCGGTTAGCGATATCCGCTTCGAAGCCTCATTGATCTTGGACCAACCGCCTTAAAATCCTACATCACAGCCACCTGAAATCCCAAAGCGCCCAACACCGTAGAAAGACTGTGGGTGGCATTTCTTGCTAAGGAAGTTAGCTTAAGCTATCGTATTAGGGATCTATAGTAAATACTATGGTTTCCTCATTATGGTAATTCCTATTAGATCCTTTAAGAACGGATCTATAGTAAATAATATTGTTTCCTCATTATGGTGGTAATCTCTACTAGATCCTTTAAGAACCCAGATAAAACTCAACTCAAGAGACGTCCCGCGGAGGACCGTTGCACTCGGGCAGCTACACGCCCTCGCAGTCTTCCAACCATGGGGCTGGTCAACTGAGGCAAGGACTTTAGAGGCTTTTAGGGGTTTTCAGGGTCTAGACGGCTGAGGGTTTAGGGTTTAGGGTTTAGACGGCTCAGGGTTCAGGGTTTAGGGAGGTTTAAGTGTAGGACTTTAGGCTCGGTGCTAGGATGGAATATCTCACATTCAGGTGCAGTACGAAAACTTTCGGTAGCACATGTGTACCTGTGCAGGCCTGTTTGTGTTCAATTTCTGGCATCATATGTCACTGCTGGTCGCTGCTTGAAATTTCCGCCCACCCGCCCCAGATGGGGTAGGGTTAAGAGCTGGCCGCGTGCGTCCTGAGTTTGCCTTGCTGCCCATCTGCAGCCGTTTTGGGCCCCATTTGGCGGTGACAGACTGCAGGCAGGTGTGTAGTCTACCTGCCTGTGAGACTAGCGACTGACCGTGTTAGGCAAAAGTTATTGCGCTTTCCTTACTTGCCATGGTACTTGATCGAATGGATCCCTACAGTAGTTCCTATATAATCCCCAGTAATAGTCTCCATAATCCATTCCCCCATTCCCTACTAAGAACCAGGTAGTGATGCGTAGGGTTGGGTGGACCCGGGATAGGGCTTCCGATTTGCTTGTAGCAACCTTTGAAGGAATCTTGTAGTACCCTTCACGAGCCCTCCAAGGAAACCCTTAAGGAACCCTCAACCCCTGAACCCTAAACTCCAAACCCTACACCCTAAAAAGCCTAAATCCTTATGGATCGTCCGAGTGTGAGCGCCGAAACCCTTATGGGGCTTTCAGAAAATGGGGGACCTTAATATAGTACCCTCAATAGTAGGATCCTTCAAGACGCCAAAATAAGGTACACCTAATCTTCGGAAACTCTAAACCCTTATGGAGCCCTTTAAAGGAACCGTTATAGGAACGCTTTAAAGGAACCAGAAGGTACCCCGAATTTTCGGAAACTCCCTTATGGTGCAATTATAGTACCCTTATAGACCCGGTATAGTAGCCCTGATAGAACCCTATTCTAACGGGTTCCGTGCCAGGTCCCAACAGCTGCCGCTGATGGTACCCTCCGGTCCCGGCTCCTCCGGCGCTTGGGGGCCCTGAGCCCTCGGGCCTTTGGGGATTTCGGGGTTTAGGGGTTTTCGGGGTTTAGGGGTTTGGGGGTTTAGAGTTTAGGGGTTTAGGGTCTAGGGTTTTAGGGGTTTAGAGTTTAGGGGTTTAGAGTGTAGGGGTTTAGAGTTTAGGGGTTTAGGATTTAGGGGTTTAGAGTTTAGGGTTTATAAGGTCGAGCTCCAATCAAGCCTCCATGTAAGGGTTTAGGTGTTCAGGGTTTGAAAGGGGTGGCCGTTTAGGCTTAAGGCCGCAGGGTTTAGGGTTGTTAAGGGGTTGAGGGGTTTGGATGTCTTCGTTGCTTTGCATCAACGAACGGCTTAAGAGAGGAGTTGACGTTAGGCCCCGGCTAAGGCTATTAAGGGCTGTAGGGTTTAAGCTCCGGGTTTTGTTTCAGTCAGAGTACAATTTCGGAGGTTGGCGAGGGGTTCTGGTTTCAAGAAATTCAATTGAGATCAGGATCTCGACTTCCACCTTTCTTTCTTTTTGCAAAGCTTGGCAGGGTTTCACGCAAAAACAGCCCGACAGTTTTTGAAGGAGTTAGGCTCTGGCGGGTGAGGCTTCGTAGGGGTTTGCTTGGCGTTTTTAATTCTGGGCTTCTGCTCTGAGCCGTCCGCAGCCGACCACGTTAGCCTTTCAGATAATCTCCACTTGAAGGTTCATGGGTAGTTATAAGTGGGGTTATAAGTCCCCTAATACGGGTTACAAGTATAGTTACCCTACTTATAACCCTACTTATAACTACCCTAAACCCTAAACCCTATAGAACCCTTAAAGGAACCCTAAATCCCTTATAACCCTACTTGGAACTACCCATGAAGCTCCAAGCAGGGTGTTTGGTGCCCGTCTGGGCTTCTGACCCGAAGGATATGATGAACCCGACCAGCCCTCCCAAAGCCGCACCTTTTATCGTGTTTAAGGCCGTCCCGTGGACAAGCTCATAGGCAGCACAGCAGATATCTAAGATCCTATTACTACTTATCCGACATGCCGCAACTTTGGTCCTTTGCTCCTTGCACCCTTGAAGAGAAAGGCCTAGGCAAAGGAAAGTGTGCCCCGAGGCTTTTACCTCGGCCTCCAGCGTGTCGGAGGGCTTTGAGGACGGATTCCCTGCAACGTCGGGTTGCTGTTTGGTTCGGGAATGCATGTAGGGCCTCAGGTTTGGTAGTTTTTTGTCGATCGTGTCTGTGTGTGTGTGGAGGATTTGGAATTTTGCCGGGTTTGGTCTTTCAGGTCTCGATTGTGATGCTTAGGATTTAGGGCCGAAGCGCCGAAAGCCGCAAGGCCATATCCTATTTCTCCAAGGTGTGAGCTTCAAGCTGTTTCGGTCCGGATAAGTTAGTGCTATCGGGCAGCTTAAGCTTTCCAAACCTTGCGTTGCAGGGGAGATGAAGTCATGATGGAAGTAAACGAGTAGTTCTCTAAATTCGGTTCCTGTTTAGGTCCCGAAAAAAGTACGGCCCCCAGGACCCTAAGAGGGACAATAATTTAGAAAACTACCCAAATATACCCGAAGCCCAAGCTCGGCACCCTTCGCCCTAAACCCGAAACCCCAGGAAGGAAGGAGGGGTTGGGCCAACCGCTAAGCGTGCTCAAAACCCTAAACTCCCACAAGCCTTTAGCCTACAGCCTACCGCCTTCAGCTAAAACCCTCAGCTCCCATCCAACTTATGTCAGATTGTTCTTTCTTCCACTGGTGACTCTATGGTTAGGTTAGGTGTCTCAAAGATCGGACCTTGAATCAGGGGGATGTTACGAGGGCACCGAATTCGAAACAGAACCTCGCGTTGTAACAAGCTCCTATAGGCAGCCTCGACGCTGTACAATCATCCCGAAGGACCGAATGACCCTTAAAAGTAGGAGCCCTATACCCATATACTATGAATCCCTATACGGTATATGAACCTTAAAAACCCTTTTAGGGTTCATTTCGTCCTCAAGGATTGAAGTCCTTTCGCACGCGTGCCCATCGAAGTTGAAGCCCCAAAGAAGCTCTTCAACATGAAAATCCTTAAGGGTAGTCGGATAGTCTTAGCATTTAACGGGGGTGCCCGCCCCAATGAGACATTCGGAAGTGGATATATTGTCAGGGTGTAGTTTTACCGCTACTGTCACCTTTGGGCAATCTTGCTGTTGCTTCTGCTCTTGTTCCTGCTCTGGCTCTTTCTTTTGCTCTTGCTTTTGCGGTTGCTCCTGCTCGTGTTCTTGCTACTGCTCTTGCTCCTGTTCTTGCTCCTGCTCTTGCTCCTGCTCTTGCTCCGCCTGCTGCTCTTACTCCCGAGGCCCTGCCATGCAAACTAGGTGTTCAAGGGAGGGGATGATTTCCGGAGAATCAGCCGATTAGCCCCAAAGTGTGTTTATTGTTTGGCGGCGGGTGATTAATAAATGTGGCAGGGTTTAAAGACACTCCAGGAACCCTTCTAGCCGAGCTTCAGTTCGAAGAAATCCTTCGAAAGCTTCGGGACCCAGCTACAGTTCCCTAGGCCCTAAGCACCTAAACGGACTGAAACTTTCTGTTACATACCTTATGTAAAACACTCTGTAATGGAAGTATAGTATACAAGACGTACAATAATAGATAAACGCATGTAGCAGCAGGTAATGTAGGAACCTGATTAAGAAACCCTGGGCCTATAACCCCCAAATATATTAGGATCATATAAGGAACCCGAATAAAGACCCAAGGTTTCTTAATCAGGTTCCTACATTATCATAGTACCCTTATAGATCCCTTATAGTAACCCTTAAAGACCCCTTTAAAGGGACCCAAGGTTTCTTAATCAGGTTCCTACATTATATTATTAAACCTCTATATAAAGCCCCTATAATACCCCTTATAGTAACCCTTATAGAAACTCCTTTAAACGGAACCCTGTTCTAATGATTAAGGCCCCTATAGTATTACAAACCCGCTGTTTCTGAAACCTTTCGGGATATGAAAAAACATGGCAGGTTCAGGGCCTTGAGGAGCTCGAGCGGCTTGGGCGGCCGGCGCCTTGAGATGAGTCTTTAGACTTTGGAGTTTAAGGCTTAAAAACTGAGGGATTGGAGTTACGGCTCAAGGTTTAGGGTTTAGGGCAGTTTAGGGTTTGGAGTTACACTTCAGGGTTTAGTGCGATGTTTGGCTGGGCCAGCTCCGATCCAGCAGGGTCAGTTCATGGTTTAGGGTTTGGAGTTATACGGTTCAGCTATAGGGTGTAGGGTTTGGAGTTGCGGTTCAGGGTTTAGGGATGTTTAGGGCCTAGGGTCCAGGGTTTGGAGCTACGGTTCAGGGTGTAGGATGTTGGGTATGAAGAATGAAGCTATTGTTCAGGTTTAGGTTCTAGGGTTTGCAGCTACGGTTCAGGGTTATAGGGTTTTGCTTCAAAGGATTAATCAATAGCCTTAAAGTTAACGGCTTACGGTGCAGGGTTGGGGTTTAGGGCTTATCCGGTGCGTGGTTTAGGGTGAGGGGTTTCGGCTTCACTCCTGCCGGACACATGCAAGCCATCAGAGAGGCTTTTCATGCCAAAGACCTTACCAGCTGTTCGATAACTGAGGTTTAGGGTGATTTGTCGATAGACCTATGTTGAATAGCCGGATGATGATTGTGATCTTGCCCAGGGCTCCTCTTCTTATGTGAATCTGCCTGTCTAGGTTGACTGCTCCTTCACATCGGACACCATGGCCCCTCAAGCCACTTGTTTTGGTGGATTTCTCGAGGTGCCCCTTGTCCGGAGTTTGTCTTGGCAAGGAGAAATGAAACTAAAGAATACTAAAGAGGCGAAATGCCTACAATTTCCGTCCCGCCAAATCTTCAATTTCCTTTGTAGGCCTGACCCCGCCAGTCACAAAGGCCCAATCATATAAGCCCGACGACCGCCAACAGTGTTGAGGTCGGAATAATTCACAATAGTACCTTCTTAAACTCTCATGATCCCCATATCAGCATGCCATAATATACCCCACAGCCCTACTCGCTCTCTCTCTCTCTCTCCCCCTCTGTATATATATATATATATATATACACATAAATATATATATATATATATACGTACATATTCTGGATATCCCGGCCCCTACATGAAACCCCTAAGCCCTCCATTTGACAACCAGGCTGGGACAAGGTTCCAGCGGTGTCGTGGTGCGGCCATCCGATGTCTTCCCTATGGGGTACATTGGTACATGGTGTGGGCACCGTGGTGTTTGGCGCTGAGTCCATTTCTCGACTTGCAGAAGTAATGCAGCCTCAGACAGGGCCTCTGGATACTAGCCCCTAAGACCCTGACAACTGACGCCCTGTAGCCTGGCGTTCTATCGCTGTTAATTAAAGGACCCTGGGGATAGCGGTAGGGTTTAGGGTTTAGGGTTTAGTTAACCCTAAACCCTAAACAAACCCTAAACCCTAAGTTCACGAGGATCTTGTGGGAGACAATGATAGAACTGAAGCCTCAAACCCCAGTCCTCCAGCTCCTGATTAAGCATTCCAGTTCCTGCGGCTCCACTTACGTGCTAGTTTAAGGGTTCTACCCTTTACTGAAGCGGTAATAACCTACTGTTTTGCAGGGTTTCGACGGGTTGAGATTGAACAGAGCGTTAATTAAAGCCGCACTGAGAAGGCACAGGATCGTACTTGATACAAAGAAGCACCTAGCGGAGTCCGACCTTCTTTCGCGGTTCACTTGCTGTGCATTTACCTTTTTTTGCCCCCAAGGGCGAACCCGATCTTTGTTGTAAACCTAGTAGAACTATATAGCTATGCCAGCACTGAAGCTGTTAGATAGCACCCTGAACGCATACCCCCAAAAGCAGCGCAAGTTTCAGGTATTTTGGGGCCTACCCATAGCCTCCATTGCAGTTTCTTTTTGTGGTTCATATTTAGGATCCTACAAGGTAATCCAAACAGGAACTACTATGGAGCCTATGGGTAAGGGTCAGGTACCGGGTCCACAGCAACAGCGGGTTGTGGTTTAGGGGATTCAGGGGGGTTTGCTTCTGAAATGAAGCAGAAGGAGTGCTTTCGCGTCAGCTGCTGGGCTCTTCCTGAAACCGTGAGCTAAACCCAACCCCTCATTATCCTAAAGCCACTGTCCCTGAGCAAGACTGAACAAGAAAGCCGCGAACCCCAAAGCCCGAAACCCTAAACTGAGGCAACAGATGCCCTGAATCCTGAATCTCAAAGCCCATATTCCACAACCGGAAGCCCTTGGGAAACCCTATATAAGGGAGTTTCCGAAAATAGGGGACCCTATTATAGTACCCTACATTCAGGGCACTCTATCATGAAGCTTGCTTGGTGTCCGGAATCTGGGCCTGCAAACTGGGCCGAAAACCTCAACAGAAAGCTGCTTAACGGTCAACGTTGGCTGTGCCCGGCT